>JANRMR010175630.1:0-12187 GCA_025434825.1 Bergia sp. 'catenularis' | reverse complement strand
AAACTACCCCCCCCCCCCCCCCCCAAGGAATTCTGCAGCAGCATAGGAAAATGAAAATTCAAACATTTTTAAAAAAGAAATGTATTAGTTCATTAGCTCATTGATTAATTCACATTTTGACAGCAGATCTACTAGACAAAAAGACTTAAAAACATTATTAATATTAAAGAACCAACTCTGGAAGCATCTCATCCTCTCACCAACTCCACTAACCTGTATAATAAGATTACTAGACTGCACTAACTCATGACTGTACAGCTCAAACTTGATTTCTGGAGAGAACACCAGCAAATTGTCAAAGTCGTGATCCATCATAAAATTCCTCCCAGTTAGCTCCTCATTCTCAGGGGGGTCATTCTCTAGCAAAAACCCATCTGCCCTGAGAGTGTCGACAACATCATCAACTGTCATCTTGAGGATGTTGACTCTACCATACACTGGTTGTCTTGCTGCACACTTCATTTTCTCTTGTTCTTCCTCTGGAAGAAGGGCCTCAACACTAATCGCACAGTCCCTGATGCGACTGCGTGCGAGAGCCGCTCTTAGCTTTGTGCGATGTGAGGAAATAGCATCCTGTATTTCCTTTATGTGTGGAATAACATCCTTTTCATTCATAGCATTCTTTTGCCGTTCTGTTCCAAAGAAGAAGCCATTTTGTTGATAATCCAGTAACAAAATAAAGACCCTGTGCTTGTGATAAGCTTCCAGCTATGATATAAAAAGAAAACATAATCACTATCTGTTTGTTGCAATTTATCAAGTAGCACTGCATAGAAAAAAAATTGCCACTCGGCTACATTTAGTGGTGCTATGTCCACTCCATTACATTCGTAGGTGGAGTTCGAAGGGGTGTCTATAAAACTAAGACCTACAAAATGAAGACCCTAAGACCCTAAGACCCCCAAAATATTTTAACCAGATGGAATTAACCCTTTCAGCCCCAGCAAGTTTATCAACATCTATTTTCTCCTTACATTATCAAGACAAAATAAGTTGTTTGGTGGTGAGAATAAAGGGATTGATCACACACAATAAGCTATCTAGTATGAAAAGAGAAGTTCCCCCAAACTGTTTAAAAGGAACTTATGGAAATAGTTTAGGAGAATTCAGCAACATGTCAAATGCCATGTTTGGGGTTGAGAGGGTTAATTTTACACTTGCAACTTAGCTTCCCTTTGAGTTTCTTTGTATGGCTGGTCCAGGCAATAACAACAGAGACGACAATGTTAAGCAAGTGATGGGCATGTGAAAATTTTAGAGGGTCTGGTTACATCCACCCCCAGAAAGTTTTTGCTCAACAAAATGAAAGTTCCTGCACTCTTACAGTGTTTGAGACATGATCAATTTGTCCATATCTGTATGCATTCTCAAAATATCTTCAGCTGTTTATTCAGTACACTTCCTTCACAAGTGCACCGGTGTTTTTGCAATTTTTTTTTTTAAAATTGGAGCTTTGAAACCGATGATGTTTGTGGAGAAATGATTCATTATAGAGTTAAGAGATTTGACGACTAATTTCATTGTTAAATTTTCAAGGCATGTGATGTGAATGTGTGAAATCACTTTGAGGCATGTGACACATGCCCAAGGCATGTGACTTCATAGGTCTGTAAAAAAAGCTGTATTTCATACATCTCTTTTATTGGTTCGACATCTTTCCGTTATATTTCACTGAGTAGCCTGGCAACCATAACTTGGACTTCTGTCCAATCCACTTTAGTTTGAGAATTGAGTGATGAAAAATCCCCAAAAAGGAAGAAAACAATTTTGAAATGAACTAAAGTGAACCAAAATAAACACAAAAATGTCAGAACTTTCACAGATAATTGTCCTCAAGGGAATAAAAGAAGGACAGTCTCCAACTAGTTTTGCCTCCCTATTCCTCACCATTTAAAAAGCTTTTTGTGTTGCTTTAGATCCGAGTACAAGTATGAGAATGAGATTTCATGCACGTGCACACTTACATTAGCAAACTCCATGCTGAGAGAACAAGATTTCTTGTAAAAGTGGGTGCAATGTTAGCTCAACTGATAAGATCTCAGACTGCTAACTTGAAGGTCCTGGGTACAATTCCCAGCTTGAACAATCTTTCCTACTTAAAATATTTTCTGTTTATAAAATTATTATGGAATGAAACTCATGACAACAAATAAAACTGCTCACAAGGTGGAATTACATGTATAAATCATGAATATCATCCACAACGAGTGGAATCACATACAACAAAGCTGCTCTTCACCTGCCACAGCACAAAAACACATCCAGAGATTTGAAGGTGTGCTATGCCTAAATGGCTACAAGGAAAAATAAATATGCAAGTACACGTACAAGGTCCACCACCATGATCACCACACAACACCTCCAAACACTGATTGGTTATATCTCAAAATACCCTTCATCTCCAGGAAGATGGACTGCAGAATTGCTAAGATCTTCCAAAATGAAGGAATTCTGGTCCACATCACCCACCAATCCTCCACCCTGAGACACACCCTTAACACCCCTCCCCCCAAACCCAAGTGCAAGAGACCACAGTGCCCTATCACCAGCACAGGAATGTGCTACAAACATAACTGCGTCTACCACATAACATGCACTAAAAACGAAAAATTTTATATCAGTAACACCATACGACACATGCACGACCGCATTAAAGAACATGTGGGGAACTCAAACTCTTCAGAACGTAGACACAATCATGCTTGAATGCCACAAGAACCCCGACAACCCTGTCATCTCCATTGAGACCAAAGCCTGAGAGTCAGGTCCCATTAACTTGCACCTCCTCAAAGCCTTTTACATCCAGAAACTCAATCCAACAATCAATTCATGTGCAGAATGCAATGAACTCAACGAGTTTTTGTTCTGACCCACGTCACAGAATCACTGTTCAACCAGAGTACTAATTTTATTCAACTCCTTTGTTCCTGTTACGGTTGATTGCATTCGCTGGACCTACGAACTCTGTGACACTGAATAACATTAGTCCCTGATGATGCCATAGAACAGCGAAAGCTTGGACTATTTTAAGGATAATTTTAATATCTTTTAATATCTTGCAATTTTATCACAGTAGCTATAGGCCTCATTTGAAGACATTGATTTTATACAATCAGGTATAAACCTTTTCAGAAAAAAATACATCATAATTATTTATTTTCAGCTATTTTAGAACTTTAATTATGATATAATCAAATAATAAAATACTTTTTTACCTTGAAAAAGCTAGAAAAGAAATAACTATCCAATAACACATCATCCAGGACTGATTCATCTAAAAGCAAAGAAACAAATATTATACATGATTTGAATACATTTTCAAAGAGTTTCTTATTAACCATCCAGAAACTTGTTTTTTCAGAAAAACCTGTTTTTTCTGTGTCTGTGAGTGATAAGCCTGAAGTACAGGTGTGGTCTTACCACCAAAAAGTTAACGGGCACCAATAAGTAATTAGTTTTTAAAAAAGACAGCTTGAGAATTTATTGTTCTTTGATGTCGTTGGGAGCTATTTAAAAGCCAAGTTTGAAAATAAATCTTTGTTCTTTCCTTTGTGTAGGTTGATTCTACTGATTTTAGCATGTGTTTGTACTAATGTCCTGAAAAAGCTGAAAAATGTGGCTAATTGTCAATTAAATTGGACAACACAGATATGGTGCCTCGGGATACACAAGCAACAAACAACACTGGCCTTCAGTTGGTCTTCAACCAGTTTCTCCATTCGAGTCTGCTGCAAAAAACCCCAGTCGGATTACAACAAACATTTTTCGAAGAGGAGCAAATATGGTCGTTACCTTGGCATGAACTTCTAGGCTTCTCCCCTCGACGTCCTACGATTTTCTGACTAAAATCTGATATTTTGACTTCGTCCACTGGGCTTTTGTTTTAACTTTGAAAAGATTTCGCAGCAATACAATTGTATTTCTTAACATGTTTTGTTCGACAAACTGTATTTACATGTTTTTTAAAGTAAACTTTACATCTCATAAAAAAAATTGTGGTGCCTTGTGGTTTGAAACGGCCTACGCGGAACTGATACATTTTGAAATGGACAATTTGAATTAAGATTTAAGTAATTTTTAAAAATTTTAATTGAAATATACAAAATTTTAAAAATATAAACTTGAAGCAGATCGTTTGTAAAGCCTACTGGTGAGTTTGACCTGATGACAAGGACATCAAAAGTGCAAAACTTCCAAAAAAGCCGATAACAGACATTGAGAAAAAGTCCGCAAAACAAAGCCCTGAATCACTCTAAAAGCAATCATTCACGATATCGATCGTTTGAGATTCTAATGCACGGCAATTAATTTTTTTTATTTCAGACAATTTGTATAATAAATAATTAAAAACACCGTCATGTTAAATAAAGCACAATTAAGGATTTCTTAGAATTTCGCTTTTTATTGAATACATAACATGCCCTGGTTGCTATATCTACAATATTACATGCAGGGATTTTTTTTTATTTGACGTGCAGTTCGACCGGTCATCGAGAAACACACATTGTAAAATGAAATTTATTACTATTAGTAACACATTGCTGCAACCCAAGTGACAACAAATATCGCCTTAGGAAATTTATCTCTGTCATAATAAAGTGTGACTTTTTGTGATGCATTATTATCTTTACTTTGAATAAGAAACTTACGAATATAGTATTCACTGCCACTGGTATTGGTAAAAACTTGAATCTCAGCTGTTCATACAATATACACAATCTGCATTTCAAATTCAAGTTTACAACTTACATCGCTTTGCACCAAATGCAAGACTGTATGCTCGTCTTCGCTCAAAATCCTCTTCAAATGTAGGCAGTTCTGTTGCTGGGATTTTTCCATTCAAGTGAAGAAAGATCTGCGAAGCTTTCTCGTAGATGGAATGGCTAAAAGAGTTAAGCTTCTTTCGAACTTCGACAGCGGTTTCACTGTAAGAATTATCTGGTGTTTTCAAAATCACTCCACCAGATCGACCTTGTATTGTAGCACTGTGTTCACTAGCTATTCTTTTCGTCTTGATTTCATTTCGCTTCGACATCTTACCAGCGGATTAATCTAGCACCAGCAGATCAAGTTTTCGTGCATGTTTCTGCCAAACCAAATTCCCGCTCAGTACCGTAACGCTGTCTCCAAGCACATCGTTACGTCACAGCCATTCACAATCTCAGCATGCATTTGATTGGTTTCTTTTCTTTGTTTTTGATTTTGTTAAAAAGGCATAACAACTTCATATCCGGTGAATATAATAGTTAATGTAAAAGTCATTTTTAAAAAGAGCTCAAATTTGATAGCCATATACCATAATAATTTCTCAAAATGGTGCCATTTATAATAAACCTGTCCCAAGTTGTGACAGCTCGATAGCCCTGTATTGGCACTTTGTTTATAGACACCAAGAGTGATGTCTAATTTCTATTTTTCTATTTCTTATAGGACTTTATTTTCGCTGGAGTTTATGCGGGTTTTTGGGCCATTCGCAAAAAAATTTTCCCGCAAAAACAATTTCCGCAAAAATGACCTCCATAAAAACAAAAATCCAAATTTTCCACTTTTAATGCTGAACCATAGCCACGCCTCGAGCTCTCACAAGATTTTACTGAGTTACTATAGGAGCTCGAAGCGACGAAGGTAAATAGGAAACATTCCAAATCGCAAAAATTGTTCCCGCCAGACACAAAAATTTGCCCAACCGCAAAAAAAATTCCCGCAAAATTTATGTCCTACACGGCAAGTAAACTACAGATAGTCGAGTTTATACTCTTTTTTATATATAAGAATATACTTTACATGCAATTGGTCTAGGATTTAATGGAGCCGAAACCAATTGTAGAATTGCACACATTTTAGATATCCTGCTGATGATCAGTTACTGATTTGTCTTTTATTTCAGCAACATTATAGTTGTCTGTACAGTTTTAATTATAAGATTATTGAGAAATTTTTAAAATAATGTTAAACATATGCCCAAAGTTAGAATTTATTACGAACATATTTATAAAATACCGTAAACGCTTTAATATTAAAGCCCCCCGGGGCTTATTGAATTTCAGGCCTTTCAGACGGAGGGCTTATTAGATCGAGAGGACGGCTTATTTAAAACTCACAAACAACCAAATTTTTTTCTTCTAAAATGTCACATAGCTTTAATGACAATGATACAGTCTATTTCTTTGGATGTAAAACCTACGATATTCAAACTGAAACAAATACTAGCTTGTACTACAAGAATATTTCGTACTGAATAAACGCTGAACAGTAATATACAAGCAAAAAACAGATAAAACATCTTTATATACTAAGAACTGGTGCAAAATATTCTTCGAGTATGACAGGGGCAGTTCTAAATTTATAACATAATAAATGATAATATATTAATAAATGGCATTGACATTGCGCTTACACAGAGGAGGGGGGAGGGGTAGAATCACATGTTTCAAATTTGCTTTACTTTACCTTTGAAAAGTATGATACTAAAATCTTTCCTTTTTCCAACAAATCCAGCTATCAGGTAACAAAACTAAAATACTAGTCCTACAACACTCTGTAATCAAAGAATATTCACAAATTTATTTTCAACCTAAAATCGGTAGAAAAATAAAAATATTCAGCCTGGGCATGAAAAACACTATTCTAATAAAAAAGTGTATCTTACGTCATGTGGTCCTTTGCATTCTAAACGACAAGTATTTTTTTGAACAGTACTTGTTTGTGGAGGCTCACAATTGCCCAAATCTCGCAAAAAAATTTCTGAACAATCCCCCAAAGAGGAACACTTTATAACATTGTTCTAAAGCATCGGCAACTTCATAATTCAAGATTGCTTATACTTATACTAAATTACAAAGTTTTCTATTTTGCGAAGCAAAAACTTAAATCTGCTAATTTGCAACGCCTGAGAAAAAACCTAAGGAAAGAGGCTGAAAAACTTCGTCCTTCTTGCGGGTGGCCGATTAACAGATCCGATATCACTTATCACCAAGTGCTCGACTCTCGGCCTTTGCACAGTGTGATAAGGTGTGTGATTCGCTACTGATAAGAAATTTGGAGTAGCACCATTACAGGGGCGCAGAGCACCTTTAAAAAGCTCTCCATTTGCAGCGAGAACTGATTAGAGAAAATACTAATTTTTTGACTTTAAAATGTTCTTTTTAAAAAAAAAATCGGGATTTATTTTCTAACTGTAATTTCGGAAACTCGGGACGTCCCGACTTTTAGAGGTTTTAACAGTAAAAAACACGGGATTGTCCCAGCTTGACAAGTATTCAATTTAAAAATAAATTCCCAACTTCCCACTGACCAAACAGTATTTTTCACTCACCTGTACACAAAGGAGTCCTGTTAACCTGTTCACCACATCCAATGTGCGAGCCTAAAATCGCGTCTTTCTTTTGATAAAGTACCGCAACACCCTACCAGAGCATAATTAACTACAGAATACTTTTCAAAGGTCGTTGGAAATTTTTATGGCATTGCCATAAAAAACATCCCAAGATAAAAACTGTCTTAAGAAAATGATTTCCCCGACCGTTATTGAATCAGTTTTTTCACATTTCCCTGATCGTGGAAACACTGTTACAACGTCAAACCACTATGCAACTGATTTACAATGTGAAACAAAGGACGATTAATGTTTATCAGCAACACAACAAGCATGTTTACATTGCTCTTCACACGACTTTATTAATATTTTGGAACTCCGAGTACACACAGGGTTTGTTTTCACTGCGTTTGTACAATACTTATTGAGACAATATATGAGGATAAACCTCAAAAGGGAAAATTAGTGCCAAGTCCACAACGGGCGCCTGAATACTCACAATATGAGAATTACCTGAATGGCAGTCGTTTATACGTATGTGAAAGTACTCCGAAATGATTTGCTAAATGTTGGATAGGGGTAGGACGTGCTGGATGGCTTTGCCCATATGGCCCAGTCACAGCTACACTCAATGTATTCTGGTCTTATTAAATGTCTTGAAATTACACGATTTTCTCTTTTACTTTCAACGACTTCCAGGTAATTCAATTACACGTGAATGACAGGGTCACTCTCTGGCCGGTGGAATAAAAAATAAAGACATGATATGCGAAAATGGTGACTGTCAAACGAAAGTTCTGAGATTAAAACTTTGATTTTGCTTGGCATTCCCTTTTCAAAAGATGAAAAATAGAGAAATTTTAATTTGAAAAATAAATTGTAAAATATAATATCTAAATACTTTTAAACACTTGTTGTTGGTAGACACAACAATTGATGTTAAATTAATTTCTGTGTTTTAAACTCTATGGGAAAAGTGGATCGTAAATTACTTATTCCGTATCTTCAACTTTTAAAATATTGCCAGGTCATTCGAGAGTCGGCATAGACAACGAAAGCAGAACTTTCAAAAATATGTTAAAATTAGTCTCTTTCTTCCCTTTCAGAACTAGTATTACATATTAAATAAACAAGCATAATATTGTTTTGCTGAAAACCCCTGGCTTGCTCTCACCGAAGTCGATAATTTTTTTTTTCAAAAAATAAATGTTATTTAATTTTAATAAATATTTAATAAAACGCCTCAACAAACCCAACCTCCTCTCCAAAGTGTTTAAGCCCGTAAAAAAGAGCACCATAACCTTACACAGTCACAACACACAAAATTTTGCTCATACAAAATGAATGACAAGAATAAAACTTAATTCACAAAATACAATTACAAAAAACAGCCGAAAACAATTCGAAAACCTATCTAACGCTAATGTAGTGAAGATACATTTGATAATGACCCTTTCCCATATAAAACAAATCTGTAAGATCGACTCAGATGAAAGCAAGCCATTTAGCTTTCTTAAAAGCGAGAGTATTCCAACTGACGTTTCTCCGCTGCCATCATGGTCACTCCAGGTGTCCTAACGCGCAATACACCATTTTACTAAAGCAACATTCAACTAAATCCGGCATTCCCTCGTAGGGGCTAAATGTGATGTTTGTAACGAACAAATGAGCTAAAAGTTGACCAAGTGAGGTTTTTAGCGCCCACAAGGGAATGGATCTAGCAAAAATTTACATTAGCAAAATGGTGTAAAGCCGTTGACTGAATCGATCATATGGCACCATTCCCAGAAAACCTTGTGCGCGCAAAAATGTCTCAACTCTTTCAGCCCCAAACACGACATATGATATGTTGCTAAATTTTCCAAAAGTGTATCCATAGTTTCCTTTTGGGAGAAATTTGCTTTTTCAAATTAGAAATATTGCTGCGTGTGATCAATTCCTTTATTTTCGCAACTAAACAACCAATTTTGCACTGATGTTGTACAGGGAAAACAGACAATAAACTGGCTGGGGCTGAAAGAGTTAAAATAACCGTCATTTTTAAATATCACCCGTTAAGACTTAATAAGTACATTGAAAATCCGTAATCTCTGAATAAATTTATCAGTTAAAGTTTTAAATAGATTAGCAAGTAACTCCGTTGTTGTACAGTACATAATTATCTGAACTTTTCTGTTCTTTTGTTTAATTTTAAGAAATTCAGTTCACTTCAGCGAAACGACGCTTCAGTCATGTTACAAATCCGCGACGCCTTCTACGATGGTGCCTTCTGAATTAGTGTGCGCTGATTGGCTAATTCCAAGCATGTGAAAAACGACCAATTGCTTGAAAAACACTAGCAACGCGAACTAGTTTTTCTCCACCCTCAGTTGTTCAACAGCTCTGGACAAACAACTTGTGCAAAAACATGACAGTATCAAGAAACAATTCATTTTTGCTTTCCAACCTTTTCTAGTTTATGGATGTTTTTCGTTGCAGCCTGGAGTAAGTAGAGTAGCGAGGGAGAAACGATCTACGAAACAAATCAATTCCTTACTCAAAATCTTGACTGGTGTCATCACGGAGATGGAAACAAACTTCCTTGTGACTATACCCGAAGAATACTTTCTCGTTTCAAAAAAAATAAATTAAGAGCTGAACAACTTCGTTTTCATACCGACTCGGCAGTTCGCACCTAGAAGCAGATCTGGATCAGGAAAGAATGATTTCAAATGGTAACTTCATGTCTAGTTTGGAAGGCGTTACGTAAGAGTTGTACATTCGGTAGGTCACACCTATCAGCAGATCTGGAAAGAACAATTTCAAATGGTAATATGCCAGGTCTGGACTGCGTGACACGCGAGCTGCGTACTTGGCAGACAAAGAAGTGATACTATTAAAACAACATCCTGCTGTGATATAAGTCGATGTCCTTCGTCATCTGCCAAATCTGCCTCTCCAGTATAAACTCCCATTAAAATATTTAGTTAATATACAACGAAGCACCAAGCATCCTCTACATGCAAGTGGCAATCTTTGCAAGCACTCTGGTACGCATCTTAGAAATCTTTGCTTAAATATGATATTAACTTCCTTTTAAAAGATTGCTTTACAAACTGTGCACGTTATTATGCAAACCTCAGTATACCTTTACTCTGATATAAGTATGAAAATATTGTATTCTACAAAATATAATACCAAATTACAGCGCATACATTATTTAATATCTAATTCACATCTTAGATTATCTAAGTCATATCTGTTGATACATCAAGACTGCATAGTGACAGAACGATAGATGGATGTATTTACCTACTGATCTACTTTTTAATTAACCAATATAGCCTCGGTGTGAAGGCTACAGGGTCCATTTCCAGTCCATTGGTCTGGGCGTTTTATTGATCCGGTCCATGTCTTCTAGGAAGTAGAGTTCATTTCATAAAATTTATAGGGGCAGCAAATCCGTCTTCTTCACAAGCCCTAAGAATTCTTTAGACGCGACAAAGCTTCTTCAACATAATCTGATACACTCACAACAGAACTGCAAGAGAGAAAACAAAACAGAAGTTTAAAAAAATCCAACACATTAATCATGTTTGCATTTCAGAGAGAGAGAGAGAGAGAGAGAGAGAGACAGAGAGAGAGAGAGAGAGAGAGAGAGTCATACGCGTCACTGAGATACAAAATTCAATTACAAATTAACCATATCCATTTTGAAATCAAGTAGTCCTTTTCACTGGAATATTAAAACAATGTTACATGGAAAACCATTTGATAAATCTTAATTGTAAATTTATCAGAAATGTTTGAGTGTATCAGTGCAATTAACTGAATACTATCAGTTGTGTCCAAAATAGTAAACACGCACTCGCTGGGTACCTATTTTTCTAAGTTAATTGTCTGCAACGCTCAACTGATGTACAGCAATCAGTTTACAAGTGTGGCTTACCTGTTGGGAGTCAGAGGTCCGCATTTCTTGTCCAAGTCAATGAAGAAGTCTAGACAACAGAACAGAAAGTTGTCAAAGATCAGGTGCATAACATCATATTAACACGGTAGGACATTCTAGCAGCCGAGTTCCACCGCACACGCTCGCACATGGTCGAACGTCACCGCACACGGTCGAACATCGTCGTACAGAAACTTGGCTAGAAAATCACCGTACACGGTCGCACATACGAGCACATGGTCGCACAATTTGTAACTTTGCCGTACACGGTCGCACAAAAAATCCTCAGCTGCCAGAATGGTTAACGCTTAGAGAGGTTTTCAAGACTTAGGATCAACTACGACTACGTAATCCTTTTCATTTCTTCTTTTCAATCAGCTGGTTAAGAGAGTTCGAGTCGCGTTTTTAGCTCAGATGAGACCAGCTTCGTGAATTTCGTGAAAAAAAGGCAGCCTATGCAAAAGATCTTGCACGTCGATTAAGTCTGTTATAATTGTCGTACTTTTGAAAGGTTTCAATCTAGTGATAGACAACTGGTTTAATGTATAAAAAGCCTTAATTTGACGTGGCAAGCCTGCGAGGAAAATAATAAAAAATACAAAACTACAAAGGCAAAAAAACTAGTTTTATGCATCCAATATACAAAAACTTAGTTAGCCTTATGTAGATCACAACCACGTTGCTATAGAATGGGTCATTTGCAAATGACAAGCATACATGTTTAGGAGTGCATGAAGTGACATTTTAAAATAGATATTAGCTTCAGATCCAGACCCACTAAATGTTACACTGGGAACTGTTCCACTACTGGAAGCTACTAGAAACAGATGTTCTACAAAAACTTCATTAATTACCCTTTTTACATAAGAACAAGTGGCTTCAAGTAGCCTGCACGATGGCCGAAGTCGAACGTTTTTCAGAGTTGAGTTTGTTGTGCTAAAGCC
>JANRMR010175519.1:0-12187 GCA_025434825.1 Bergia sp. 'catenularis' | reverse complement strand
TAGATAGATAGATAGATAGATAGATAGATAGATAGATAGATAGATATGGATAAATAGATGGATGGATGGATAGATCGATAGATGGATGGATGGATGGAAGGCTGGATGGATGGACGGATGGGTGGGTGGATAGATGGATGGATGGATGGATGGATGATGGATGGATGGATGGATGGATGGATGGAGATGGATGATGGATGGATGAATGGATGATGGATGGATGGATGAATCATGGATGAATGGATGGATGGATGGGTGGATAGATAGACAGATATCATTGTATATGTAAGGGTACTCAGGTTGAGTGCAAAGCAAACGCTTTGTTCTATAAAAGGAACAAACCTTTTGACATAAATGTCTGACATTTTCTCCCCGGTGATTGACGTTTCTTCCAATATGACGTCAGCAGTGTTCCAGATGATAACTCTGAGGACATAGCTGAATGACAAACATAACCCATAATTTAGATGCTAGAATAATCAGTTAACTTCATTACTCTCTCAACCATTCTTTTTAGTTTCAGCGTATTAGACAGACTATTTTATATTACTGTTTAGTAAAATCACTCAAAAGTAAAAGAAATCAACAGCATATTATCTGATAACAATTTCTCTTTGACTGCAACAAGTGTGCCTATGATAATATATATATATATATGTATATATGCAAAATATAATAATATAAGAACGAATTTTCTTTTAATAACTTTTCTTAGTCATTAAATTGATGCAATGCAAATTTCAGGTACATTAAAACACCAAGAGAGCATGAAGATTGCGAATGAAGAAGAAGAGAATGGGGCGACCCTAGTGGTCAGAATTGTAACTGGTTTTCAAAGATATCAGTTTAACCTAGTTTTCTTTGTCGGGAAAATCCCGATGGTCGTTAATTTTGGTGTTTCTCGATTTAATCGAGATTTTGAAGAAATGGACTCTGGTATTTTTCCGACTATTGAAAACCAGGCTCTATCCCTTGTTAGCAATGCATCTATTTCAAGTTGAGAGTTTTGAACATAAATATGGGATTAAAGCGCAAATTATACAAAATACCTGCAAATGAAAGACACATTTTTGTTACTTACTTCTGCGATTGCCTGGGTGTGATATTCACCACTGGACCTGGTTGGGACTTGGCTTGTGGAAAGATGTCTACCCACATCTGGAGACTACCCTGGGGTCAAGAGAAACCATCACATCTGCTCTGCTTTATTTAGGGGACCAGTGAAAAACTGTTTGTCAATTTGGTTTGCTGTGAAGATATTTGTGCTTATGATAGTCACGTTCTCTTGTTTTAATAACTGATGCTATTTTGCTTCCGTCGCTGGAACAAGGGAAAATATATTCCTAAAATATTATGCATACAAAATGAGGATTACTGGGTAAAATGCTCGCAGTATATATGTATGCCCCGAAATATGTCACACAAACAGCTGAGTTAATCACATAAACGAAAGAGTTTTGAAATTAAAACAAAACTTTGATTGGACGAGATTTTCTTTTAAACATTTGTCGCCGAAACTTGCTTAGTTGCTTGTAAGATAATCCCATCCTTTTAAAAAAAGATTGCAATATCCCGTAAAACTCAATGTATATGGCACCCCGGAGTAAAAGAGCACCCAATCTGTGACGCAAAATGTCTTCCGCTTTTTTGAATTCGTACGGGGCTAATGGTTAGTCTTGACGAAAACCAGTGTAGCTTTCCATCTGGTTTTACTTTTGTTCAAATATTGCCAGTTTTTCAAAGCCTTTTAAAAAATCAAAATGGTAATTTAACATGTTGATGCGTGTTTACTGCCAGTTATGATCCCAAACAATTTTGAAAATCAAACTTCCCTCCGAATATACCTCCCCCCACTCCCCGAGAATATAAGCCCACTCCGAGTATAAGCATATTAAAAGTGCTTTGAAAACAAAAAGCCCATTGACTTATTTTCGGAATTTTACGGCAACACAATATGATCTAAAATAGATTTGTTCTATTCTTTCATTTATTTATACTAACCTGCTGTATGTTACACTGAGTCTTGCTGTACAGCGGTCTTGTCTCTACGTGCTCTGGTACTAATTGCAATTGGTTAAGTACGTGCAGAGCCAGCCGCTGGTCACGGCGACCGAGGTGAGTATGTTGAATCAAGTTACTCTCTGGAAGGATAGCAATAATGATTCTGTTTGAAAAAAACCTTGCTATGAAAATAATGAAGATTTAATATAGTAAACAGTTATCAATTAGCAAAATCTTGGTTGGCAGATGTCTTCTATGGATTATGAGTTATGCTAACCTTCGCCATTAATATTCGTACATGTTTCCACCAGTCACATAAAAAGTACTCAAACTATTCTCTTTTCTACAGTCAGTAATTCCTTCTAACACCAATGAATTGTCATATTGGTACCGGGAAGACTTTAAGCGGCTTTTTCTGCTGCAGAATATCATTGTACCTTTTCTGCTATAGAATATAATTGTAGCGGGCGAACAAAAACTTATCTTGGGCTGAGTGCCAACGTCTTGAGATCAACTAGTAATGCTCGTTTGCTGAAGAAACTAATTTCGTCAAAATAACATAGATCACAGACACGTGGTATGGTAATTACATTCATCAAAGGAATTACAACTCTAGCTGAAAATGAATTTCAATGAAGTTAATTATGCCTATTTCGAAAACAAAGAGTGAAGTGTGAATATGGCATTCATTTTGCGCCTTTTTAAACGCGGGCAAGGTTTTCTGGGATGGTTCCACAAAGCCAGTTCAGTGAGGCGTACCTAGATCAATGTGAACTCACCGTAATCGTCCAATGTGTGAATGACACCGTCCAACACCAACGAACTGTCATCACGGTACTGGGGAGGACTTCTGTTGTTTCTTGTACACCACTCTTCTAAAATGGTTTTCGGATTTTTGTTGTCGCGCCACTTGTTGATGCCCGATCTTTAATTTATAACAATATAAAATGGTACAAGAAAACATAAGTAAGTAAAGAAGTAATTAGGTAAATAAAATAGGTGTTTGAACCACTAAAATGCAAGTATTCAGTGTCTGTTATTAAATAAAAAAAATTACGCTTCTGATTTGGTTTTAAAAAAGGTAAGCAGACAATTAATTATATTGAAGTATGTATAATTGGCGTACTGTTTGTTACAGTTTATCCATTCATATCACTTCTGTATAACGATTGTGTGCTATTTAATATCAATAAATGAGAAAGTTTGTGAGTACAGGGTTCCTGCAGCTGACAACTCACAGAATTTAAGACCTTTTTAAGACTTTTTAAGACCCGAATTTGGAAAATTTAAGACCTAATTTCTCTTTAACCTTTTATTCAAAAGTTACAATACAGGCCAACTTATGTAACTTATAACTTCTGTTCTATCATTCAACAATAGTTTTGGCATAAAACAATCTTCAAACCTTGAACATGAGAAATGATAATTTTTTTGGAACAAAATTTAAGACCTTTTTAAGGCCTTAAAAATACAGAATCAAAAATAAGACTTTTTAAGACTCTGCAGGAACCCTGGAGTAACTGAAAATTAAAGTGAATAGGTAATTAAGTACATCAAAAACTCAGTTAATAGAATGTGAGTGAATTTGAAGATTAAAAGTAATAGTAAACAAAATAGAAAGTAAATTTCAGTAATTGTGCGATTTCGAGTACAGTTTGAATTACTTGGACAAGTGTGTTTTTTCATTGAGCAGCTCTACCGATACCGTTAACGCTCTAATAGCCTTAACGGGGCGCTTATTTATTTTCTGGCCTTCCAGAGGGGGCGCTTAATAGAGAGGGGGCGCTTATTAGAAACTCGTTGAGAGCCAAAGTCGATGACATTTTATTTCTGATTTCTGATTCTTCGGTCTCATTCGATGAAGAGTTTCTGAAAGCAGTTGACTTATTCTTTTAGAAAGTGCAATTTACTGTTTTCACTAAAAGAAGGACAGCTAAAGGCTATACATGCGGCCGTGACGGGGAAAGACTGGGCGAAAGTTTGCTGTGATTGGCTAAACCTGATGCATGCGCAGGCAAGTGATCCTGGACTCTCTCTTCCCTCGCCGGGTCCAGCCCCTATATAGGGCGGGGGGTAGGGAGAGTGCAGGTACTGGACTATGTGGCTATAAACGGTGGTTTTTTTATTTTATTATTATTTTTTGCATGGCCAGACATTGTGTGTACACATGGGCAGTTTCTAAGTGTAATTTTTGTTCACGGCATTTGAAAGGACGGACTATTTCACGGCTTTGCACATTCTCAATGGCTGGTTGGCAAGAGAAATAAGTTTCAAGACAAATATCCATTAACAGGATCTGTTCATAAGATATTTAATTTTCAACAGAGAATCTGTACGGATACTCTGTTTAGGCGGCAGTTAAGTGGGATTATGGGTATTTATCAAAACTTAGCAAATGCGATTCATCAACGGATTTTTTCTTGGGTTATAGTGTTTCTATTTTTAATTTTCTGGCTAAATGAATAACAAAAAGTGTAGCTTTTGTTGGAGATCCCCTTCAATTTTTAAAGTAATTTGTAAGAAAAAGATTATTATTTGTTATTTCATTGGTTCTTTTTTAGGCATCTGTCATGCATGATTTTTGCTTTGAATCTAAAAGAAATTTATTGTTTTCGTTATTAGACGCTGAAAGTTGTGTTATTTTACCTTCAAAAATGGCATTTGAATCGCGCGGCCATGACGTCAGTTTGTTTGATAGAATTCAAGCCAATATGGCCGATAGTAAGAAAGGAGAGCCTATTGCGTTGTTGGTGCACCGAACAATAAGAGATGCAGCATTATGTCTCGGAATTTCGCCTTATCGATTGAAAATCAAATGGCGTAAACAAACTTCAGCACACAAACTGACGTCACACGCAATAAATTCGTACCCAGTTCCCTGACCATTTTTGAAGGCAAAATTGCTTAGCTTTCAGCGCTTGTAAAATACACAATTTTTATCGTCAGCTTTTCAAACTTTGGAATTGTATATTTAAAACAGTGTATTTTTAAACTGTGCCGAAAAAATTTCACTTCACTTCATAGGCACTTTAAGTTTAGCTTCATGTTACAGCATTTTGGATAGCTTTTCACCGCCCCGTCAACCATAGACAACCGAATTATTGTACCAATATAGCTTCCTTTGTGATGAAAAACAGTACCTTTATCCGCTGATTAGAAGAGCTTAAGACTCAAAATGGAAAACAAAAATGAAGAGCCCCAGAAAAAAGAAATACGAAGAGGAAAAAGTCAAGGTTTTTTTGCAAACAACTTAATTTTTATCCGTCCATTTGTGTTGTCCAGATGCAGACCTAACTTTTCTAACCAATACGTGTGAAAGTATGGTGCCTATTAGGGACCAGTGAGGGACAAATGTATACACCACATCATATATTAGAACTATACGGTTGCTATGAGGCAGCATTACAGCCACTGCAAGTTCAGAAACGAAAAAAACTGAGATGAGTGCGCGCAAAGATATGCACCAAAATTTCTGGCCACGTGTTGCTCTGCAGCCTCGGGAGTACTAGTGTTTTTATATCACATTCTATATAAGCATGTATAACAGCATATCGAAACTGGTACTCACATGCAATAGTTCTGTGGCAGTCCACATGTTGCTCTGTATTTTGACAACAGTCTGCTATCAAGATCAATCACAGTCTCCCCAATGACGTCATCACGAAAAATTATGTCACGATCCATTACCGTGATTTGCAGATCCTTGACCAACGGAATAGTTGCTTTTAATTCAAACACTCTGAACACAGAGAAAACGATTTCAATTTAGTGTCGCAGTACGTTTCATGTTTGGAACAAAGCTGTCTATATTCTATCGAATTCTAATTATAATCTATCAATTGGCCTCAAAATGAAATGAAGATGAAGGTGTTATGGATAGTCAAAACATCCAAGAAGCCTTCCTACTTGCAAACAAAAACGCTTCGGAACCATTTCTTAAAGTTTCCGATTCAAGATTCTTAATTGCATAACCTTCACAAACTCTCGTCTCGCCAAAATTGGGTACATTCCTTGTGATCTCTGCACCTTTTGTAATGCGTCTCCTGAAATTCGTGACCATTTATTTTATTTGTGGAAACATTCATAAGAATTGTGGACACAATTTGAAGAACTTTGGCTTTCAGTAACAAATCCAAGGACAAATTTGTCCATTAAAGACGTCATAGTAGCAATACTCAAAACTCATATACCACTTCTCAATTATTTATTAGTTCTAGGAAAATATTATATATGGAGTTCTCGAAAGAAAAACGCCCTTCCACAATTTCCATCTTTTAGACAGTTAATGAAAACAAAATTTAAAACTGAACATTACATTGCAGTCAAAAATAACACTTACAAAAAATTTGATATTAAATGGAGCTTTATGGAAAATCTTTTTGTGACTTGAGGGAGACTAATGTAACATGTAAAATAACTATAGCTTTCCCTTATTTAAAATGTATTTTGTATCTGAAATGTAATTTCTGGTAGCTGAAGCTCCAACTTTACTAATTTGTAATAACGTAAAGGAAATAGAGTATATAAAAAAGAAGAAATGAAGATGTTATTGGATATGTAGCGGGATGTCTTTGTACCCAGTATAATGTATTAACGATGTGGATATATGTTTTCCGGAAAATGATTGATACAAGTTAGTGCATCTTGGCATGAGCTAGACATCTTTGTACTCTAACAATGATGTGTATAAGATGTGGATAAAATTTACCTTCCGAACACCGGGTCGGTGTTATTGGTAACGCAGTTGGCTATATCGTTAATCTTCGTCTTTCCCAGAGTTAAAACAAGATATGGATCAGTCTGCAATGAATCAATGCATCGTATGTTTTCATTCGTTATTCTATACGCACTCCTTTACAGCTAAAGAGATCAAGTTTGATTTTAGCAAACTATGTTGAACGGGTGCAAAAAGGAATAGACTATCAAGCAACAACAGCAATGAATGTATCGTAAACTCTGATACAAAACCAACCAGATCATAAACTTTAAAAAGACATTCCTGACTGTAAAACAATCATGCTAAATCATGTGCTAATTCTGTATTATTGCTCTTGTAGTCAACTGCACTAAGTTAGTTACAGTGATACATCTTTTGCCACAGATCTAACACATATTAGTGTTGACTGGGATAAATGTAGAATCAAACCATCATCACGTGCAAGACTTCTTGCCCACTTATTCAGTAATGTATACATTTGAATGAACAATATTAATGCTGTAAAAACCAAAGTTTTAAAATTACTAATTAACTTCAGTATTTAAGAATACTTGGTTTTTCATCTAGCTTACCATGAAATCCTGGTAATTATCACACTTTCCAGGATTTACTTCCATGGTACAGCATGACCAAGTTAATCAGTAATAGCGAGTTACACGAGATAAAATGGAGATATGATAAGGGTTAGAGGGTGTCTTTCTCTAGAACTCTCTATTGCTGTTCATTCATCGTACACCTGAACTGAGCTTCCCGCTGAGTATGATAATGTGGAAAGAAACTCAATCATAATTATGTTTCACTTACTGATCCGCCGGCGTCACGAGGCTGCAGGTCGATTGCCTGTTGAGAACAAAGTAACAAAAGGGACTTGCATTACCTTTCTTTACACAAGCAGCTCTATGTCACAACTTCCAAACCGGTAGCAAACCCTTTTAGTAATGAGATAATAACCGATTTGTATAGCACAACAAACCACAACACTTAAATAAGTGAGACACTGTTACCTCGAGGGCCCTCAAGCTTAAAGCAACGTCTATATCAAAGATTGTGTTACTCAATGGTACGTCTGTTAAAAAAGTACATAAAAATTACTGTGCCGCGCCAGTTTTGACCAGAGTAAAAATGGTCCTGTCCTGAACAGCATACACCTTGACTAAACTGTCGATTAGTTCATTCAAAAGCAAGTCTGTGGAGGTATTCTCAATTGCCCACCTGAACAACAAACACCCTAATTATACAGTCGATTGGTTCACCTCAAAGCAGGATTGTGAAGACATTCTTAATTGCTCACCTGAATACCATACGCTGACTGTACAGTCGATTGGTTCATCAGAAAGCAAGACTTTGGTGGCATTCTTAATTGCTGGCCTGAACAACATACACCTCGACTAAACAGTCGATTGGTTAATCTGAGAGCACGTCTGTGAAGATATTCTTATTTGCTCACCTGGACAACATATACCCTGACAATACAGTCGATTGGTTCAGTCGAAGGCAAGCCAGTGAACATTGTCTTTGGGAGCGCAAGGCACTTGTCCCCTTCCTCCGGAAGAGGGTAAACCCTGAAAGCAGCCTAAAATGAAAAACAGAAGGAAGTGTTTGCTTCATTTCAGAGCAAAATTACGAGTTTGTGCGACTTTGCTGGATTTGGTATAGTAAAAGTGTTAAGGACATGTATAGTACATGTAATAAAACAAGCATATTTACATGCGCACCTTCAAAATGATGGACGATGATATTTAGCTACTTTCGACGCTCCCAGTCACGAACAAAGAGTAAATTCCGGATGTAGTTTTCTAGCATTTTGTCTGCTGTCCCAATTCACATCACAATATCAAAATCATGCAAGCGCAAAAAAAAATTAAATTTTGATATCCTGAAACAGCTTAGCCCTATTCAGACTGGGGGGAGGGGCTGAAAGTGCCCGCGCCACCTTTCAACCCTTCTAGTGAAAGAACCATTTCACGCAAAAGACCAGGATTTTGTGACTTTTCCTAAAATTTATCGAGGAACATTTTAGTGTGTCAAACTGCGTTCACTAATTTCCCCGTTTCAATAGCAACCATTTTCATATTTTCATTCTTTTCTTCTTCTATTTTCAGAATTTTCTTTGGTTATTCCAATTTTCCTCATTATGTGCTTGCATTTTGTAGATTTTGCTTTTTGCAGTTCATTCCAACATATTTTCAATCATTTTACGTTAATTAGGAAATTTTTTGACGTCATCAAAAATTTGAAGATGGCCGCCACACAATTTCAATATGGCGGATTTATGACCTTTATATGACGTCATAGCTGACAAAACAATATATCATTAAATTAGTCTGCGCTTAATGTTTTACCATGGCAAATTTAGTATTAATACCATTAATAGTTTTGGAGTTATAAGCCGCGGGCACTTTCAACTCGCTCTGACTGGCTTACGAGTTCTAAGGCGGATAAATTCGGCGGGAAAGTGATATTTGACACACGTGTCAAAACATGATATTTAGACACGTGTGAAATATCACCTTTATTTCGCGCGTAAATCTCAGTAATTCATGGCTTGATGAATAATGCACACCGTTATTTTCCAGTAAAGCACATCCTACTCTAATAGAATATCAAAGGCTTTTTTTACTTTTTCTTCTCAAAGAACAAATAAATCAGGTTAAAATATAATTAAATTCATATCTCCATCTGCCTAAATGACTCCCGATTTTCATTACTTTTACGGCGGTCTTAAATGCACACTACAGTAACTCCAGGGAATCCCAGATGCAGCTAAACAAGGAAAGCTTTTCTTTTTAATTTACATAATATTTTGAGTTCTTACTTAGTAAATACAGGATTACATATAAAACACACTAAATCTTTACAAATTATTGACAAACGAATATAACAGCAATAATCTGCTGAAGTCATACTCACTCAGCCTCATTAATCTTTAATTTGAATTCAGCATTGCTCATTTATTAGTTTAGCTGTTGGTTTGAAGCTGCTACAGTGTTCCATTTCATTTATTTTAATATAAATATAATTTCATTCCTATCTTGGCAATTATGCATTCGACTTTTGCGGTTGATTTCACTTGATAGCAGTGACTAATCCGGTGAGTTGCAGTCAACGACGTGAGAACCGTACTCAGAAGACTTTTGTTGTAGTTTTCAAAATTGTGACGAAGTTTTTTTTAAAAAATGAGACTTTCTTGTTCATTTTAAAGACAGCGGCAAGTTGGTCGACACTCTCATTCCAAAATTATTTATTACCTTACATATCCATGAAAGACAAGGAAGTGTAACACGTTCTTTCCAAATATCGAAAAAAAAACGAGGTCCAAACGATGGTTTAAAGTGGCTCTTTCATGGCTGAATCACTGGATTTTCTCTTTTTCAGAAGTTAAATTTTCACCGTATTTATCCAAATATATTTCAAAAGAAAACATCTTAATCCACTAAAAAGACATTAACCAACCACTTCTGCTAAGGCTTTATGCATTTTAAAACAATTTATTACATTGTGTTCCGGCCCGGAACACAAGAATTGACAACTACAATCCAACTTAATCGCCTCCTAGAACAGCCCATCCATAGGATATATTTCTTGAAAAACTTAGAATGGTATCTGAACAGTGTCTGCTTTCAGCTTGAAACAGGTTTTTTGTCAATAGATCCCTGAGCATGCGCAAAGCCGTGGAAGTTATAGGGCCTTCTCATTCTTCACCCAGAGATAGCAGCACATGGTTGAAGTTTTGATTCAAGTTCTTGAACTTTCCTTCTGCAATTGTGAAACCTATATTACGGTTCTCTCGTTACTTCTATTGACTGTAAAATATTTACCCTCAGTAGTCCCTTGCTTGTGTGTGTTTTCAATAACGTAACTATGGTAATCTATCTTCACACGTGAAGAGAACAAGGATATCCTTACTATGGCTTACATAATTTTAGAAATCTTGGTATTTGTCTATATTTATGTGATAACGTTATTTTTACCTTGAACTCTCCCACTGTTGTCTTGACTTCTTCTCCTTCACTAGTCGGTATTCCTCGATTTAGAGGGAACGTTAACACGAAATCCTTAAAGGCCTCAAACTGAGGCACTTTCTCAAGCTCTGTTTGATAAACCTTCGAACGAAAACAAAAAGCAAAATGGTTTCTAGAGTTTATACATAAACCAGTTGGTTTGTAAAGTACAAAATTTAGTCAAGCTAGCACTTTGATTAAAATGTCATTGTCAGTCCTTCATACCGTAGAAAATACTTCTAAGTCTAGCTAGGCAACAGCTTATGAAAATAAGGTGAGTTTCCTTGAACCTTATAATAAAACCACTTAAGACTAAAATAATGTTTATTCTAGTCTAGTCGATCGTCTATTCTAATAAAACACGGATGGCAAGACGTTTCGAATGGAGCTTCTCTCTTCTTTAGTTAAAAATGAAACTGATTTAAAAGAAAAACGAAATTCTGATAGTAAAAATGTGCTTTTGTGTCATATTTTTCGTAGAGCGGTTGACAGATCGATCTGAGTGTTTATATGACCATTTCCTGATTGACTGTTCGATAAAAAGTAACATACATCTAAAAATTAGAGTCTGTCAGTTGTAATAATTTCGCTCATTGGTAGAATTAAGGCATTTAAAATGTCCATGCTCTGGTTGCATTGGTGGGCCTGATATGCTATTTTTAAATTAGTATTGTGTGGTACATGTAGGAGTTAAACCTACCATCATTGTTTCATATCCTCTGGCGAGATATTCTGTTCCAGCTTTGTCCATATCTCCAATTGAGGCATAAAATTTCGACCACCAATCGAGGTCTTCAACACGTTTCTTCTGTGGTGGAAAAAAGTAAAGAGAATTCTTACCAAGACAAATTTATGTCTTTCGGGTTAAAAACACTGTTAAGTTAAAAATTTGACTGTAAATCCATGGCCATGCAAGCTGGAATCAGAAACAAGAAGAAAACAAGATATATAGCTAGTTGGCAAAACACAAATTGTGTGGTGTACGTGGGTCAACAGCGTTAGTCCAAGATCAATTTGCAGATTGTCTGTTTGCTTCAAGGTTTACTTGCAGCGTCGCTCTAATAAGGCTAGCAAATATCTCGTGCTGATTTCAGGAAGCGAATTGACCCCTGTTAGTTCTCGAGATTGACCGGACCTTAAGAAGGTCTGGGATTAATAATTAGCTTTGAAAAATGTGGATATGATTTTGTTGTAATTCCATGAGACTGAACACTGAACTTCTATTACGTCGCGAGGAACTTGATTTGAAAAAAAACCATTGGATTACTTTACTTATGGTTGTGTTGATTAAAGAATGCAGGCTAAGAGTCGGTATGTGAAAACTTAGCAGTATTCATTTTGAAACTGTTGTTTAGGGCAAGTTAAATAACTGCGGGCAATCCCTACCCCTCCCTCAGTTTAGGGTTAGAATCAAGGTTGGGGTTAGGTTTAGCTTTAGGTTTAGGGAGGGGTGGGTGGGTCATTTCCG
>JANRMR010175409.1:0-12189 GCA_025434825.1 Bergia sp. 'catenularis' | reverse complement strand
ATAATAATAATAATAATAATAAAATAACAATACCAATAATAATAATAATAAGATTAGTAATAATAACATACATCTTATATAGTGCATTGAGAAAAATGAAAAACAAAAACTCGCAAGACCTTAAGACTACTGTTTTGATAACTGTTTTAAGCAAGAACAGATTTTGGCAGAACTTTTTTTCTTTGACAGATTGAGCTGCAACTAATTTAGATGTTTTTTCTAGAGAAATTATATTCTCTCAAAATAAGATTAGTAATAAACTGTCCAAAAGCTGAGCCTTGCTAAAATATGTAAGTTCAGTGATATATACCTGACGTATGTTGAATCCTTAAGCGTAAATTGAGTTTGGCTACACCGACAAAAATTACACAAAATATCAAATTTAAAACATTGTATAAAACTACAAGGGCGGGTTTTTGGTCCCCTCCTCCCTCCCCTCCCATCCATTTTCGTCGGCAATTTCACATGCATTTTATAAGATAAACAATGAAAAATACAAACTGGAAGCTTTCAAGCAACATCAATGCTTACTCCATCTTTCGGTTATTCGCCATCAGTTTTGGACGAATTGTGAGATTGTTTCGTAATTTAATCACTCCTAGAAACTAAAACAACTTTAACCACAGTTGTATCTGAAGTCAGTGGTGCAGCCAGCTTTACGGCCGTAGGCTTGGGCCTATAAATATTTTTGGCAACCAAGATAAAACAAAAGTATAAACTAATGTTCTTAGGCCTGTTTCAAACGTCGTGCTACAGTCGAATTTAATTCGGTTGAATTTAATTGAAGCCGCTAAACTTTGCAGCAAATGTTCGTCCAAAACAAATTGTGAAAGTCCAGTGAACTTAATTTATTGGAAGTGATTTAACAACTGTACAAAATAAACTGTTCAGAGTTACATATTTAGTTTTTTGAACGTGTATTTGCAGCAAAGTTTGACTGCTTCAATTAAGTTCGACTGGATTAAATTCGACTGTAGCACGACGTTTGAAACAGGCCTTATTTGCAGTTCTGTTGCTTTATTTAACGACACTCAAAGTGAAACCCAACAAAACTCGTTCTTTCAACTTCTCTCGGGAGAGGGAAGAGCCTGGATACGAGGTTGTCGTTCTTTCAGTTTCAACGAATATCACAATGCACCAAACAACTCTCAAAGTCAAAATGAAGAAAATGCGACTTCAGAATTCCTCTATTTTAAATATTTTCCCGGCAGAGCATGTCCATATTTCTCTCTCGAGCCTACAAATACTTGCAAGCCTGGCTACGCCACTGCAAGTTTTGTTTTTATGGAAAAAAGCGTGCAGACCTTTGTAAAGAACGTTTCTGACACAAATCCCACTAACACGCATGAGGCCTGCATAGCAGGAATAGCATTAATTTGTGGAGTGTTTTTGAAAGTTATACTGATAATAATAGGAGAGAAATGGGCATTTGGAGCTGAATAAAATGAAAATTGAAATGATTAGTGTCCATGGCAACTTTGGCTACATTTAGAAATTTTGAACGTTGTAATTCAGTAGTCTAGTTTTGTACATGTCATGATGCAGGTTTTCAACTTTTCGCTGAAATTTTGCATTTTCTGTTGACACTTTTCCACATAGGTGATCCTTCAAAGGACACAATGTTAGTGAAAGTGATCTCTTGTGGAGCATCTGTTGCATTCAAGCAATGACAAGTTTTATGAAGACAAGTATGATAGAAAGAAATTCAATGAGCGTGCCAGAAAGAGACAGAGAATAATTTTATCAAATGTGTGCTGATCTTTACGTTTTCACTGTGTAAACAGCGCGGGCGGTGCACTCCAGACAGGTTGAATATTGATGCAAGAATCAAGTTCGACTTATTTCTAATTTCTACGTTTTAGATCATAAAAAAAGAGTATGGCAGCAAACTGTCGCGCGATCATGCAAGTTTTGGGATCGAATGCACGTTTTTTATGTTAATGCCGGTATTCCGACTACGAAATTTGAAACCTGACTTAGTTTGTGTAGTTTGTGGGGGTGGCTGAGCCGGTTATAGATAAAAATTTATGAATATTGTAGCTATAGAGTTGTCATAGGTTGTTTGCAATCGAAGAGTTCAAAAGAACCAACTGTATTAGTGTGGGTCACAAATGTTTCTCTGCAGGAACCTCACCCATGGGGCACGTGGGGGTAGAAAATATACTTGAAAAATGTCTAGTGTGAGGTTTTGTATAACCATGCTGTAAAAAAGGTTTCTGTTCGTGAAACTGATATGGAACCAAACCTAGAAATGTTTACTTGGCGCAAGGGAACTGGGCAACACTTGTTGTTTGACGTTTGTTGTCGCTCAATCGATCGCCATTTTCCGAACAGAAATGCGGCGGGTGCATAGGAGGGCCGAAGTTAGTTTTTAAATTTGAATTTTTCGTGCCTTCAGTTATTGGTTCCCAGCGGAAAACTGCCTTCGGCACTTGCGCCCGCCGAACCACTGAGAGCAAAACAAAATGGCGATCGATCAAGCGACAACAAACGACAAACAACAAGTGTTGTCGTGTTCCCTTGCTTGGCGAGGCCCTCTGTAACAGGCTTGAAATGGGAAGGGAAGTTATTTGGAAACTTTAAATGTTGTGTTTCCCTTTTTTAAATGCTACTGTAGGTCGTTCTGTGCGTGTTTTAAAATGCAGCAAAAAAAGCCAATCGGATGATAAAAAAGCGTATTCCCGAGGTAGAGTTCTGTTCTAAGATGAATGTGTTGAAAATTGAAACGTGATAAATTTTTAAAAGTGAAAATAATTATTTGGGTTAAATGAAATTTATCAATACGTTCCGTTGTAAGTGCGCGGGAAAATAATGGTGTTCATTTATATTCAGAGGTGCCGAAAATAAAAGTTGGATTTCGACTTTGTTTTAGTCTGACATTCTGCCTGAGGTTGCTCTTCAGGAATCTTCTTTATAAATTACGCGTATACCACAGTCTAACTTCGTTATGTTCCAGCTATAAATCATTTTTAATTTATTGTATTCGAAAAACCCTAACTTAGAACAAAGTTTTTATACGTTTCTTTCTTTAGAGAAATTTTATAAGAACGAGAAAGTTCGAATTTGCTTAAAATTAAGAGCTCAGATTCAAACGAGAATGATTTTTTTCACGTTCTCCAGACATTCAGAATTACATAGTTTACCCAGAAACCAACGCAGAGATTGAGGTACTAATTAAATATGATACATTGTGCTGCTTTTCACAGGAGATCTAGTGGAGGATCTAGCGGATTAAACTCATAGCATTTTCACTTTCATTCCGCGACATCTGCGACAGCAAGCTAACGACTTTTATTAAATTAAGTCTCCAATTTCCGAGCTTATTTATGTTATTTTATGTGTAGGCGCAAGAACAATTTAATAACAACTGAGGCTCAAATTGTCGTAAGAGTTTAAAAACAATGAAGTTCAGACAAAGTCTATTGAGTATTGGTTCTTATAAAAAAGCGTGTATTTTGGGAAGTTCAAGCTTTGAAATGAAACCAAACAAAACATGTGACCTGGCAAGATTACCAACAGTCACAGTGAACGATTCTTTTGATAACACCACAGCCACAGGTTTTGGCAGTTTTTATTTTTTTGTAAAAAACACTCCAAGGTTTAATAACGGACTATTTTTACTTCCGCTTGCTACACAGATAAAGAAAACAAACAACGCAAATTATATTAAATTAAACAATCAAGATGTAGTTTTAACCGTGCATAAATGACTTTTTTTCAAAAATACAATTTGCCGGTCAACTTCAGGACAGACTTAGTCAGTGTTAACCAACTGACTTAACAATCGCTTTTCCTCAAAATCATACTTTTGTGAAACGTGACCACTTCTGAGACTGATAAGTAGTTTGTTTTTAACTGTTTAAACTCACTTCACTAATTTGTCAATAATCCATAATCCTCTTTTCTTCAAAAACACTTCTGTGACTTCATGGTCTAAAACAAGTACATTCCAACAACTCGACTCCGTTGCCCCGATATGACAAGTCGGGTAATCATAGCTGTATCAGAACCTGAGAACTGTTCGACTTCTCTTTTATTCTCTTCGGATCTTTTTTCCACATTGCGTTTGGAAGATTTTCTCGGCTCAAGTGTATAACTCAAGTTCCCAACACCATACTCGGCTATTTTGAAAGGCAGTGTTTTTTACTAGCACGTTTGTTTTTCGCGAACGACGCAAGCACTGACGCACAAGATCTCTTAATGGCCTTGACGTAAACATAAGAGTCAAGGCTTGCGTCACTTGCTTTCCTGCAGTCTGAGAGACTGGGCACGTCCAATCAGAATCGTTTAGGGAATTACAAAATGGTGACTGAACCTTGTCTTTCTTGTATGGAGTGCTAGTTTGGGCCTTTTTTATAATCCGGCTTTTATCAAAAACGCTTTCTCGCAATGCAAATGTGTTCTTTATAGACCAGGAAACTGAGTTATATTTTGCAAGCCTGCGAGCAGGCTCATTTGCAAGAATCGAGGGAAAATAGAGAAAAAAGGAGAGGGGGAGGGGAAAGGAAAAGGAGAAAATAATTTTCCCTTCTCCTTTATTCTCCAAATTCTCGCGCAAATGTGCCTGCTCGCAGGCTAACTTACACGGAACTCCGATCCCTCGTCACTCTACCGAGTTTACAATAAAACTGTTATGATTTCACACGATCCGAGATAGTTCAATCGCTTTGGCTTCTCAATTATTTTTCTACGTTTTCCGAATCCGATTAATGAATAAAAACAACAATTTAACGTTAGCATCCTCCTTTTTGTCGACTTGTCACTTTCTCAAAATTCATATCCCGTCAAGCACCACTCAGACCGTGTAGTCCTCGTGTAAACAAAAATTGCTGCTAAAAGCTCGTTAAAAAACTTTTTAAATGATTTTGTTAGTTTCAAATTGCAAAAAAATAAGAATGTTAGCTGGACTCCGTCCCTGTCGTAATCCAGCCCCGTGAATGAAACAAGATTGTTGAAAACTAATTTTTTAAAAGCCAAAAACTCCTTCCTTTCCCTTCTAAAGCCAGCACACTTTCGATTTAGTAATACGCCATTTGGCCAATGTAAACTTTTGCTAGCTCCATTTCCTCGTAGGGGCTAAAAGTGGTGTTTATATTTAATTTAACCGAAGAATGACTTTTTGCCCCCCCATAGAATGGATCTAGCAAACTTTTGCCTTAGCAAAATGGTATATTTACGAGTAGTTTTGTGCTGACAAAAATGTGACATCCCGCTACCGACGATGCTATATTCTCCAGTTAAGAAGGAAGATTCACCCACAGTTGTGTTGCAAGATAATAAAAGGAAAACTTGAATTTATAATTTATGACGTAACCAGTCAGAATTTCGGTTGCATTACAAATGATCACAATAATTAACAAATATCCCCCGAAGTGGAAGTGACTAGCGATTGTATTTACCGAGGCGCGAATACACCGACACCGAGGGGATAATTTTTTTTGGTATTGACCAAACAGGTGAATAGCACTTTTAAAAGTAATTTATTTTCATTTTTTGCAACCAAAAAAGTGAGCAAAAACAAAAGCCTGTCTTAACGCACGTCCACCTTGCGCGCGTGCTCGTTTCATGCATGTGTGACCAAACTGAATAGCACAGGATATTCGGTGTTTGATGAACCAACCGAAATGCGTGAAAAGTGCTATTCACCTGTTTGGTCAATACTAATTATTGAACTTCAATGACCTGCTGAATCACCAAATAATGATAGGATTGTGCTGTAGCTTTCATGCAAGTTTTACTTCTTCATGATTTTTGCAAGTATTGTAATTTAAGCTGTATTTTATTTTTAAAGTGAAAAACGTCAAAAAGGAATAGACAATTCTTTTATCAATGATTTTCTCTTGTCCCTGCCCAAGGTCACAATTCCTCCCAAAACCCTCTTCAAACATGGTAGAGTAGTGGATTGGGCACCATCAACCAACACCCTGAACAAAACTCATCATCAATTCACAAGTTATAGAATGCAACACTTTTTTATTACAATTTAACAAAATAATGTGTTCCATTCATACACTCGGATGCTCTATTATCATGGAAATTTGGTCCTTTCTTGCTTGTTTGTGCCTGGAATAAAGGCAGTTGTCAATGTCAGTTAAGCAAGCATAAGTTAGTCACAGTTTTGAAAAATATCAGGCAAACTTGCAAATATTCCATTGAACTGTTCTTATCATCAGAAATGAGCTCTAGATTCCTCACTGAATCAATCAGAACAGGTCTGTGTTTTTATCATCACATGATAAGAAACAGTTCAAACACTTTTAAAAGGGATCTTTCACAGCTTTGCACATGTACAAAGTTTACTAGCAAGAAAACTGTTTCGTGCTAAAATATCTATAAAAAGACGCTGTTGAGATACCAATCTAAGTTTTTCAAGAGGTAAGTGGTACGGATGGTCTGTTTTAGTCGGTGATTAAGTTGGATTGTAGTTGTCAATTCTTGTAGTGGGGGAGGGGGGCTTATTACAAAAATGGAAGCTGCAGGCTCTTTAGGAAGGGGATTAAAAGGACTCTCACAGCTTTGCGCATGTACAAGGTTTACCAGCAAGAAAACTGTTTCAGGCTAAAATATCTATAAAAAGACGCTGTTGAGATACCAATCTAAGTTTTTCAAGAGGTAAGTGGTACGGATGGCCTGTTTTAGTCTGTGATTAAGTTGGATTATAGTTGTCGATTTTTTTGTTCCGGGCCAGAACACAAAGTAAGAAATCAGTTTAAAATGCATGTAGCCTTGACAAAAGTGATTGACCACTGTCTTTGTAGTGAATGAAAATGTTTTCTTTAAAATTCTTTGGATAAATACCGTAAAAACGTAATTCTGGAAAAGAGCAAATCCACAGATTCAGCCGTGAAAGACTCCTTTTAATCATTAATAACTCATATTAACATTAAAAGTATCTGTGGTTAAAATGTCATCTAAATAGTATAAAACTTTGGCTATGACTAAAGCTTTCTTCAGGAAAAATCATACTTGAAAAATTTGCATGAAAAAAAAAAAAGATAATTTCAATTTGTTATAACTTCTCTTATTAATTTTACTGTTACCATAGTAATGCAGGCCTTAGGAACCCCTTGTTTGCAAATTTATATAACGCATTATTTTATATTTAGTTGTTCTATACCCTGCAGTGAAAGGAGATTTACGTTACTACAAACACAAAGACAGTGGTTTACATGTGGATCAAAAGGCTAAAATACTGTAGTCTAAGACTTGCTTTGATTTTTAGCCTCCTCACAGACTCGGGAGTTTAAGAGAGAAAATAGATGTTGATATGTACATATGACAAGGTTAGTGTTGTGATGACTGCCAGTGCTTAGTCTTTTGTAATTTATATAGACTATTAGGCTTTTATAGGTCTATAGCTCTTGGAAGCTCTTAGTTTGAACATCTGACTTGACATTTTGTACATTCAGGCAACAACAAACATTAAAAGGACTCTTTCACAGCCTTGCGCATGCTCAAGATTTTATTGACAAGAAAACCATTTCAGGCTAAAACATCTATAAACAGACGCTGTTCAGATACCAATCAGAGTTTTTCAAGAGGTTAATGGCACGGATGGTCTGTTTTAAGCGGCAATTAAGTTTCATTATAGTTATCAACTTTTATGTTCTGGGCCAGAAAACAAACGAATAAATTGCTTTAAAATGCATAAAATCTGACAGACGTGTTTTCTAACTGTCTTTTTAGTGGATTAAAATGTTTTCTTTAAAATTCTTTGGATAAACACCGAAAAATGTAGCTTTTGGAAAAAGATCAAATCAAGTGATTCCACTGTGAAAGATTCTCTTTAAGTGGATGACCACAGTATACTTGTGAAATTCTCAGGATAGATGCTTCACAACACCGACAGCCTGAACAAGTTTAAGCACCATTTAACTGCACATCTTTTTAAACAAGCTTTTTGCAGCTGATCTTAGATTTTAGATCTATATGATTTCATATATTTTTAGGGTTGTTTGCATCACGGTTTTAGTACTTTTTAAATACCCTAAAATACAATGCAATTATTTGGAATACTATATAGCATATTACATGTATATGCCAATGATGATGCAAAAGCATTTTCAAAAGTAACACTGTCAGTATACTCAACCACACAAAGGCCAAGTGTTTAGCTGAGAGTTATGTACAGGAAAATGGCCTGGCCATGTATCCTTTTTTAATAATACTGTACAACCTCTTAATTCATCAGTCTAATTCCAGGCAAAAACAAGCAGGATTGAACAAGACAGTCGTAGAATGTTCATACAGTAACTTAAGGCTGCGCATCTGAAGACAAATGGAACCATTCATGCTTTACAGATTTGTCGATATTAACATTACTTCAATGGTTGGATCAGTATTGCAACAGCTCTTATTGTATGTGTGGCTCTACTTGAAATACATGTACTGTAATATTTGATTACAAATTTCCAAGAAGCAAAAAAACTTCAAAAGGTCACCTAGCAATGAAAACAACATATAACCATCAATGTGGTCCTTGGTGTTCCCTCAGAAATAAAAATGATAATGCCATAAGTTCTAACCAGCAGACAACACTTCTGGGGTTTCAAAACAAGGCACTAAGTGTTGCAAATGATAACTGTTGCTTATTTCCGTTACTTATTTTCACCAGAGTGTTCAGACTTGCAACTCCTACTGTTCCTGTGTCAATTGCTGCTACATTGTAGTTCACACTGCAATCCCTTCAGTTAGTTAGCTACATGTAGAGGCAAATAAGACTGATAAGCTAGTGGGGTCAGACCACTGGGTTAAAGCAAAAATTCTGGTGGAGACAGAGTCATGACTGCAGGTCTGAACACAAGTCAAGTGAACTGCTGCCCCTGTGTCACTGGTAACAATATATATACAGACATGTGCATTATAAATAACATTTAATACCATATTTCTTACCTTCCTTGAAAAGGAGTCTGTAAAACAGATGGTACGCCATCATGAAAGACTTGCACCTCTGAATCCTGTATAACATAATACAATTAATATGTACATGTAGCTCTGTCAAGTACTATGCAAAAAAAGTACCACGTGTGGATTTGGGATGTTTGTGATTGACTGTACTCAAATATTCTGGAATTTAGGAATATATGGAATGAAAACTTTGATTCCTTCAATCAAGTAGTATGCATGCTTCTGAATTTGATATTTTTAACAAGCTGCATGTATTGGTCTTATCCCAGTTTCTCTTCCCTGGCCAAAACATATTAATTATATGGGTGTCATGTATTGGTCTTATCCCAGTTTCTCTTCCCTGACCAAAGCATATTAATTATATGGGTGTCATGTATTGGTCTTATCCCAGTTTCTCTTCCCTGACCAAAACATATTAATTATATGGGTGTCATGTATTGGTCTTATCCCAGTTTCTCTTCCCTGACCAAAGCATATTAATTATATGGGTGTCATGTATTGGTCTTATCCCAGTTTCTCTTCCCTGACCAAAACATATTAATTATATGGGTGTCATGTATTGGTCTTATCCCAGTTTCTCTTCCCTGACCAAAACATAATTATATGGGTGTCATGTATTGGACTTATCCCAGTTTCTCTTCCCTGGCCAAAACATAATTATATGATTATTGGGTGTCCAGTATTGTGAATGCAAGTCTCAGATACAACTGAAGATCAGCACACTTGATCAGATATATGCTTGTCTTGTCAAATCATCATCAACTTGCTTCATTTTAAGGAAGCAGAATCACGAGTAGCATTGAATCTCACGCAATTCAAAATAACATGACTTCAGCATTAAAGATGTTTATAACCTACTGTGTGATCTTCTGAAAATCATTTACAAAAAGCTACTTTGTTTGAATTATAGTAATATCAATATTTTTGAATGCCTAATTTGTCAATTCCCAAACTACCATATTTCTCATGTGCAGCTTTTGCGACTTCCCTCTGCTTGGTGGTGGTGTAAATTGCAACACTTCAGCCACATATTATCTTCGCAATGCAGTTTATAACCTCAACTTTACCATAACATTGTATGGAAGCATAATAAACAATTAATTAAAAACTCACAGAGACAAGGTTTTTTTTTTATTCCAAGTCTATGTTATGAGATACAAATGTACGTGGCCATATCCGCCTCTCAGAATTAAAAATCTGTGAAATTTCCTAAACTTTTGAGCTGTAAATATATTTCTGTGAAACTAAATTTTTAAGATTCATACACAATAATTCATTTCCACCCATGTGTTTATTAGGGACCAAACAATAAAGTAAAAGTTCCATGTCTCACCTTCTCTGTCCACTAACCACTGCAATGCCATCTCTTTTGACACCAACTATACGACAAAATCTGTCCAAAAAACCAAAGTTAGCATTTGTCCATTGAAAAACATTTGATGGAACAGGTTCCTTCTTTCATGTGTCATCATCACTCAGACATTGAAATGGTCCAGTTAGTGGCTCCCTTCAATAAAAAGCAAAGGAAAGAAATGAAGCAAATTCTGATTCTAGTTTATTTATGAACTCAAGATGCCAAAATTGATAAAAACATACTGTAAATGATCTACCTAATAAATGCCCAGGGCGTACTTTAAGAGGGGGCATTTATTAGAAAAAAGACGTCTGTTATAGAGGCATTTATTTTTACACACAGTAGCTTTACCCTTTTAAAACAATGCTAATCAAAGCACATCAATAAATTTACTTGTGATATTTAAAGTATCTCACACTTGTTTTAGTGCTTTATCGTTGTCGTTTTCAGGAAGGGGTTTAATGTGTTATTTGTTGAACAGTTTTTTTTTTTCTGTTACAGAGTAACAGGGGGCCATTTATTAGATACAGGACATTTAATAGAGAGGGACATTTACCACAAAATGCTGATTTGACCAGAGCATCTATTAGATACAAGGTGTTTATTAGATCATTTACAGTAATTGTAAACAACCTAGATCTTTTAACTTCAAGTTAGCTAATTCAGTTAATCCATCTAAACATCTATCAATTCATCACTTTGACCCTTTGGAATTCAATTATGAAAATATTGATGATGTAGGGTATGGAGAATCTCAGAAAGAGAGTTAAGTATTCAACAGGGTAGTTCAGACATATGCTTGTCATTAACACTTCTCATCACTGACTCTCCAAATCAACTATCATATTTCTAGGATCTTGAGTTCCTGAAAACCTTTTAGATATGCACATGTTCAAAAGTGCAAGCCTTGACTGTTGCATATGCTTTTTTGGCAAAACCAGTTTAATTTGTTGCTCCAGGAGGGGAAAAGTGACACAAGGCCAGACTTTCTTTCTCCATGTATTTTATGAAATGTCTCAGGAACAGTTATAAATCACCAAATAGCTTACAAATTATTTACCTTGTCAAGGACACTTCCTGCTTGATATCTATTAACCCAGAAATAAAAATAAAGAATTAAATAAAATCTCAAAGCAGTGTGGGAAATACTACAAAAGTTACAAAAGCCACTCAGTTCACCACAAAGGGTAGAACATAGTTTTCTTCACCGTTAGAAACTCAAAGCGAGCTGGGATTATTCCAATCATCATTGTGGCTTTAAATTCTAGCAAATTTTCTGACTTATCATTTTTACTCTTACTGTGTTATAATATCAATAGTTGGAGTGGTTAATAGTGGACCATTTCTTTTATAACATTGATGACAAACTCACAACAATTAGCGCAAAAGCACTGCACTTGATAATCAATTAATTTAATAACTTTCTATCGTTTTGCACACCAGAAGCAAACCGAAACATGTTACAATTGTTTTCTTTGAAGTACCAGAAGTTTCAAAAAGACAAACTGGTAGGAGTTGGAACGAGCAGTATAGGAATTGGTGGTTTACTGATGTAAGTGCAACTATAACTGGAGTCTGAGCAACTGTGGTGAGACTAGGCATCGGAAAGTAAGCTAGTAAATGTTGCTTGTGACATGCGACGCCTTGTTTTGAAACCCCCGGGTACATGCCATGAATTTCCGGTCTTTTACATGGAAAACAAGTGATGAATGCATAAATCTCCTAAATATTTGTTTCAGTGTTTTCCATTCGTGGCGTGAGCTAAATGCTGACACCATCAAATTTAGTGCATGGCTGTGTGTATGTTCGGATTTAGTTGCATGCTCACACCATACAAAGAGGTTGCGCAAATTTGTTAGCTATGTTATAATTTAAATTATACAAATAAAAACTTTATAAATGGAAGGTAAGCCAGCTTGGTGTCTATA
>JANRMR010175297.1:0-10504 GCA_025434825.1 Bergia sp. 'catenularis' | reverse complement strand
CAGTGTTCTCTTGTTTGCGAACTAAGAGTGATTTGCAGGTGACAATGAAACTCGTTTTTTTATTCTTTGGACTGGAATTGCAATTTCACTGCATATAAACAACAAGTTAATCTCGGATAAAATGGGAACATTTAGTCTCCAAGCACTTGTTGATAGCTATTGTAACTCGCGCACACTATCCTCAGCGCGGGAGGTTAGGGGATGCGAGGTTACACATCAACTTTAATTAAACCGTGGAGTCCTGAACGTTTGCTTTCGTTGTAACACCGGAATGGAAATATAATAGAGAAAGCGGGAAGGATGAAACAACAGCACTGCATCGTTGCATTGTAATGCATTGCGCTGCGTTACATTGTATTATTTTGTCGTCATATTTCTCCAACGCTGAGTAATTTCGTCATTCTGCTTCACTTTTATGCGAATGGAACGTCCCGCTGGAAAGGCGTAACGTGGGCCCTGTGATAGCACAAACTCACTCGATTTCCAACACAAATCAACTTCTTTGCACGATGTATTCAGAAAAGAGGTTTGAAACTTTTGTCTGGTATTTGTTGGCAGATCTCACGTTGGAATTTGGTTTGGGATTTTATGAGCAATTTTGGAAAGCCAGTTCGCCAACACTCGCCAGTCACAAGTGACAGTTTGACAGTTCACTGTTAAACATATAAGCAGAAATACAGATTTATTTCGTGATTTCGGTGTGCTCACTTAATATTTTGAAATTGAAGTTTGCCTGGCATTTTTTGGTAGGTCCCAAAAACGTTAAAAATATATTATGAGGCTTATTTCCACATACAATTAAATAATTTATTGAGTGGTTTTCCATAACATGTTTACATCTACTTAATAACCAAATAAATTATAGCATTTGGTAAGAATACCAATGAATCTTAATGAAATAGCAGTCAAATCGGGAAAAATAAAATAATATTATTGGTAATTTTTTAATTGTTTTCAAAATATTTTCGCAAAACATAAACTAATCTAAGATTATAGAAAGTCAGTTATTAAATAGAAATTACACTATCGAATAGTCTTTAAATGCACTTAAATTGTCAAACTATTTACAATTAAGGTGGAGCAGTCCATATTTAGACCGTTCCAAGCTTTTATTTGTGGTTCGGATTCCACCGGACAAATGTATTCGAGCGGTCGCGCGGGATTTTTAAGCAAATAAGACTCCAAACTTGTCTTGGACCTATCACAATTCACTTTTCAGAGTTGAAATTGAAAGATGATCACGAAAGAACCAAGCAATTCTTTAGCTGAATACCTAAAAGAATCAGTTCTGGTTGTTTTCTTTTTATCAAAAATAAGTTATATTAGAGAGATTAAGCATCGCGTTTACGGCAAACGGCAGTGATCACGTGACCATGATTTGCCCTCATTTGTCGTTTACCGTTTGCTTTTTCTAAGTGAAGGAAAGTAGTTCCGTGTTAGCCTCAAACATGAGAATTATTTTGCATCATTCTCGTGTACTTATTTATTCTAAGGAAACGTAAGCAGGAATCTGACATTTGCCGTTTGTCGTAAACGCGATGCTAAATCTCTCTATTAACCATAATTATTGCGTGAAAACGTAACTCGCTCGACTATATTCACTATTCCGACAACTTTTTGCCACGAAAATTCTTTCTAGTTCAGTTTGAACAGAGCAATCATGTTCATCTCTTTTAATGCTGTGTCGTTCCGTTCGGTGTTTCACTGCATTTTTCGAGGAAGAAACCCGTCCGATATGTGACATATTCAACACTCAAAGGCCCTGCGCATACGTCTGACGTTCGATCAGGCATGAAATTCTCGCTGAAGAATTCGTTTTAAATGTAAACAAAAAAACACTACAGGTTTTATTGCGGTACGCAAACTTTCTGGTTTAGTGTAAAAGCCTATCCACTGTCGTTTTATGACAGCAGTAAAGTTGTCCAGTATAGTGTTAATAAAAGATTTGTCCACTATGGTTTTAAGACAGTACGAAAGCTTTCTGATATAGTGTAAACCTGGCCTGAGCCTATAACAAATTTTTTAGTTATATACCGCGTAGGACATAAATTTTGCGGGAAGTTTTATCGCGATTGGTCAAATTTTTGTGTCTGGAGCGAGCAAATTTTTGGCAATTTAGGATAACCTAAATTTTCTGACGGGAACTTCTTTTGCGATCTGATCGAAAATTATGTCACAGGAAATGAGAGAAAATAGCCAAATTTTATAGATTTGTCTATCTTTCGTAGAGACGAAATCGCTAATTATCACACTCCGTGTGTGCAAAACCGTCGAGTTTTCTCTGTGCAAGACAATTAGGGTTGCCGCTTGTTAGTTGTGCTTCCCTTCGAGTTCCTATAATAAGTAATTAAAGGTTCAGCATTAAAAGTGGAAAATTTGAGTTTCGTTTTTATGGAGTTTATTTTTGCGGATTTTTTTTTGCAGGAACTGTTTTTTGCGAATTGTCCTAAAACAAGCAAAAATCGCAAAAATAAACTCCCGCGAAAATAAAGTCCTACACGGTATTCTCCATGTAATAACTGGATTAAACACGTTTGTATATCGATCATCTTAGTCCTTCCTAGGAACTCTCACAAAGTTTAACAGCATTTACCTTTTCTTTAGGACAAGGAAAATTTTATCTGTGGTTCTGGTCACCCGAACAACCCTACATTATAACTTTTTGCCGCCAAATTGCCAACCCTATAACTTTTTATTGTCATTTTATCTCACTTTTTTTTCTTCGAGTCAAAAACTCAACACCACAGGTTTCAACAGTAATTAAACTGTATTTTTTGTCGAAGGAATGAATATACTCTAAATGGAGATCAAATTACTTCTGCTTACATTACAGACTGTGGCATAAAAATGAAATTTTGCTGTTTTTTTCTAATTTGGTCATGATCACGATAAAATGTTAACAAAAAAATCACAATACCGAGCGACCGACGATTTTTCAACGATATGTGACCAGAACCACAGATATTATTTTACTTGGCCTTACGTACAGCAAGAATTAAGTTGACCATTTGTGAGAATAAATAATGGTAATTGAACCGAGTGTAGTGAAATTTGGTCTGAAATCATACGCATGATTTCAAAATCGAACGAACGTGCAGCGCGAGTTCCGTTTGAGGTCACAAGTATGATTTCAGACCAAAATTGCACGACACGAAGTTCAAGTACCAATTAATTATATCCATTTCGAAATCAAACTGTAAGTTATTTAATCTTGTATAATCCGTTTTTTCTGTAATTTGCAACACGGGCATGTCAAAATTTTCATTATGTCTCAAGTTGTCCATTCCTATTTTGCTGCGTTGTGATTGGCTGTTTCAATTTTTTTTTGCTTTATGATTGGTTCTTCAAAACATCGTACTTCAAAATGGATCTAATTAAGCATTTAATCATCCACTCCATATTATATAAGATGAGAAGAAAAAGACTCTGAAAGGGTTAATAGAACCTTCTTTGTAAAAGTGGGAATCAAGCAACTTGTTTAATATGTTTTCCTTTAATTTTAATTAAGTTGTGACGCCCCACTGGAATTAAACATGGTCACCCAGCTTTGACTAACTCTGGTCAGTCATACTGCTGTTATTACGACGCTCTGATTTTTTTGACAGCAAATAATTTTAAATGCTTTTGGCCTACATACAAATAATTTTAAAGCAAAGTTTATTTTGGTTCTTTTTAACTGGTTAAAAGCTATTATATAAAAACTTAAGCCACACTCTGAAAAACAGCACCAAATGCTATCTTATACAAAAACATTTCGTTAGAATTACTTTTACAATGCCTAAAATGGCCCAACTAACAACACCAGTCTTGCAAAATTGTCAAACATCAAAGTTTTCAAATTTTAAGAAAATCCACAAAATATAACTGATTTTGAGAAACAAAATGAAACAACGGCAAGGCAACTCGGTCGCATTGGACCTGAAGTTACCTTACTACGCTTCAGGAGTAATATTAGAAATGACTGAAAAGATGTAAAATAAATGTAAAACAATTCAATCATTCCTTTGTAGCTCAGATACGATGGCATAATACAGTTTAATTTTGCTACTTTCACTACTGAATGATTACCTGTCTTCAAACTCACGGCTTTCGGTATTTAAAAACACTACACTGCTTGCGATATAAACACTACACTGGCTCGTGATACCAAACACCGGCTGTGAATGTTAAACTGAGGTTACACAACATTAAGAGATCGAGTTGGCCTACTCACTCAATAGATAAATACAAAACTTGCAATAGTATCAGTATAGACATCTTGAAATTTTCAAATATAAGCCTAAAACCGACATTTGTACTCTTCAAGCGATGATACGAAATTCTCACTGCTTAACTGGTTGAAAAGTCTTTAAAACCCTAAGGTATACAATAAACAATTTGGTAATATGAAATCTTTGCACTCTTCAATAAATACAATATGAACGCTCGTGTTGCTTTATGCGCAATTGTCAAGCGTTTCAAAAAGTTTCAAAATAAACTATTAATTTTCAAGACCGTATGCAAACAGAATGATTATTTAACGAGTTTTCACCAAAGTGAGTACAGTTTTTCGTTTTGCCACTGTCTTAGTAAGATAGAGAAAGATTTGCATGCATTAATCAGTAAATTTGAATTTTACAGAAGACAAAAAATCGTTTCTCAAAAATAAATACTGAAACAAACTGTGTACTAAATAGCGTGGTTACCCAGGGTCTAACCTAGGTAACCGCGCCTATAGAGTAGCCTAAGCTAATACAGTAAAACAGATGGTAGCCACTTTTTTTCATAATGTTCCTCTCCAAGAAACTCTGAAAATATTTTAAATACGGGGGAAAATATCATTATCACCAAATTGTGGCACAAGAAAACAAATACATGAAACCAGCTTCTCGGTGTGCAGACACAAAAACCCAACACAAAACATACAGTAGTTATATTTCACTTCAACCCGTCTCTCGTGTACAGATCAAAGTTGTTTTTATAAGGTAATAAATTCCAGGTATAAACACTAGGAACTTCTCAAATATTTTTGTATAAATTCAGCAAGATTTTCAACCGGTCTAGCAGCTTTAAATATCAAGTTACGTTTCAATTATAAAAATCATAATCTGAATGCATGATCTGTTTCAGGACTCGAGTAGATGCTGGTTATGCTTTGTGAATTCATTAAATCGTTCAAATTTCGTTAATATATATATTTATGAAAGTATACATTTCTAGTACCAAATTCTTCTTTATGCAAGGAAATTATTGAAGTTAGTCAAACCGCAAACAGGTTAACTTCAAGTCTTTATGTCAATTTTAACTTTTTTAGCCTCACTTTTCAAACCCGTCTAAGCGGTAGGAAGACATTATAGCAAATCTGGAGTATATTCGTAGGAGTGTATAACTGTATCATACGCGTGAATGATCCTGTTTTAGATACCAATCCCTCGCGGGAAAACTGTCGCAATTTGTATCACGTCATCTTGCCGTCAAGTGCATTGCCATCCCACGACGGCACAATCAGACAAACCTGTCCACGCGCGCGTGGCTATTTTCGAACGCGCGAGGATTGACCTGCGGGACGAGTATCTAAAAATAGCTTCACACGTAAACAGGTTCAACCACATTTGTAGTACTGGCACTGCTGAGAGATATACACTCTTCAGCGTATATAATAATTTATTTATGACAATTCACTATCATAGGAAATAGCACAGATATTGTATTTACGGGTCAATCCCGGTTTCTGTGAAATGACCCACCTACCCCTCCCTTATGTTAGGGTTTTAGTCAAGGTTGGGGTTAGGTTTAGCTGTAGGTTTAGGGGAGGGGTGGGTGGGTGGGTCATTTCCCAGAAACCGGGATTGACCCGTATTTACTCTGTTAAAGGGCGAGAGAGGTACCAGCAGCCAACTCCTAAAGCTGAGAGATCTCTGTTTACGACTTGCGCTTTCTTCGCTTTCCGGATTCAACAAGGCATCGACGACATATCCTCAGCATTTTGTTGACGTCATCGAACTCACTAAACAGGGGCCTGATGTGTTCCGGTGAGTTCAAAACTGTGAGACACCTGTAAGACTTCACCACTGGCTGATTACACGACCCACACACAATCTTTGTACGAGCTGTTCAAAGATGAACACTGGTTTTAGGAACTTTGCGGAATTAACTTAAACACAAGATGTAATGAATCTCGAAAAAGAAAAGAACTAAGACTCATCTTCAAAAACGGGACCATAGCTCCCCATGGGATCAAAGAAAGATTTTCATTCAAACAGTTTCCAACATTTTTTAGCCATACAGATGCTCTAAATTTCAATCAATGGCATGATTGAACTTTTCGACCCTCATAAATTAATATCATACTAATTAATTATGATTTTCCAAAAATTCTTCAGTCTGCTCTGACCCTAAGGCAAAAAATACCACATCAACTTTAATTTTGTTGATCAACGAAACTGGTTTTAGTATTGTTGGTTTAACACGGTACTTCATGGAAAACAGCAAAGATCGCCTCACTAAGCATACTTTCTTTTCTTTCGGTGACTAAAGTTGAAGATAGCTTCCCAACTGAACTACTTATTTGGCTTCCGTAAGAAATCTATAACACATTTGAACTAAGTTTAACCGCGGAACAATTGCAAAAGAAATGTGTACAAAGACGGATCGTTTTCGCATACATTTTTTTGGTGACTAAAGCTGAAGTGAAGTATTCTGGGGGCTTTCGGAAGAAATATATAACCTATTTGAAATTGAATTTTACCAGAACAATTATTGTAAAAGAAATCTGTACAAAGGCAGATCGTTTTTGTTCAAAACATTGTCCAAGACAAAAGGCTGGTGTTACGCTCTGTAAAGAGCTGGTAAAAATATACAAAAGGCCGAAATTGTGGAGCAACATGTTACACCATGTTGATGTAGCATTTCGGTACACCCAAAAGAGCAACCAAACATCAATCTATTGTTTTTCAATCGAAATATTTGGGTTGACTTGGAACAATATATGAACCCATCGCAAGTAGCGACCATGTGGAACAAATCTTTGTTATTTGTTTTGTCTCGTCAACATGACGAGGCTTGTCGGGCAATAACAAAGGATTTGTTTCACATGGCTGCTTCGTGAGATGGATCTATCAAGTTATCACTTCAAAAGGTATCATGATACCACTGTTCACCAGAGCCAACTTGATGTCTGGTTAAGACCGTAACTTGTTGTACACCGAGGTGCGGAACAGCCTTATGGAGAGCACCTGAAACATATACGTGAAGAAAGTATATTTTCTCTTCGCGTTCGTTTTCAGGAACCCACTTCTAAATCATCCACCCCTCCACTCCCCCAAGAGTTAAAGGGATGTCCCCTACCTTTTCGTTTTGAATTTGCTGCTGACGACCCCGCCGAATATCCACTGTCACTGGACTTCTGCGAGTCAGGTTTAGAATCTCCTTCTGTTACATCACTGCTTTCTGTGCTTTCTTGACTATCTTGCTTATTGGATGTGGAGGTGGTTTTGCTTTCGTTCTCCGTTTTCTTCACCCTGTTCAGTAATAAAGCATTTAAAATCTTCTTCTTCATAGCGGGTCGATCATCCTGCTTGCCGTCGGCTGAATGATCGGACTTCTCACTACTCATCGAAAGAGAACGTTTTCTTGTGATTATCGTGGACGTGGGAAGTCCTAAGGCTGCCCTGTTTCTGGTTCGAGGCGACTGCGTTAAATCTGGTTTTTCATCCTTTTTTGAAACTAATTTTTCTAGTTTTTCGTTATTATCTGATTCCACTTGGCTTTGTTTGCTTGGTTCCGAGGTAGTGGTTTTGTTGCCAGTCTGGCAGCTGCCATTATTTGCCTCGTCTCCGGGCTTGACTGTACTGTCATTTTCTGCTTTGTCAGGCACCTCCTTCAAGTTCACTGCCGTGCAGTTAGTCAGATTAACTAATGTTTTCCCTGAAATGTCTTGAGGGAGCTGCGAGTCGCCTATCAGACAGCCACCTTTGAGCTTGATCTTTCTCACACCCGTACCAATTAACGTCTTCATTGACTGGGTCCCTGAGTTCACAAAGTTCCCAGTGAGCTCTAGCGTGTTTCCAATCGATTCTTTTGGAAGATACATAATCTTAACTGGTGTTCCCCCTGAAGAAACAAATGTCCCCGTTGCTTGGAGTTCCCCAATCTTTCCAGGGTCGCCATTAGATTTGTTTTTGGCTACGGCCGAGGCGAGAGTCTGAAGCAGTTTGGTAGCTGTTCGTTCTAATTCAGTTGTCGGAGGATTCATGGTTGTTTTTGTAGCAGATGTTACTGGCAAAGTTTGATCTGGAGGGTTTGTTTTTATTTGTTCATTCCTCTCATTGTCAGGGACCTGTTTCGCAGGGCTGTTCTTCTCCGTTTTCACAGAGATGGGCTCCTTCTTCACGGTGTTGTTAGCTTCCTTCACTGCCATAGCTTTCTGATTACTTTTCATTAAAGCAGCATTAACAATCGCCTTGGACTTAGAGCTAGCTTGTGCTAATTTCAGTGCTTTAGCTTTGGCTGCGGACATCTTCATCCCTTTAGCCGTCTTACTGACCTTGGCAACTTTAGCAGCTTTTGCAGCTTTGAGCAACGCTTTACCCTTGGAACCTTTACCCTTGGGATCTGACAGCTCTTCCAATTTGGGCTTTTTGTATGGCACACACCTGCGGCACACCTTGACCATCTTAATTTCCGGTTTGTTGAAGAGATGTCTCACTTTGTCAGGCGCGTTCTCCCTGGTGAGACAACTGTAGGATTTGGTCACCAGTTGGTTGCAAAGGTGACAAATAATGCCGCACGTCCTGACTGGTGGAGCATCTGAATTTTCGTCTAAAAATCAAAAGCATACGAATATAACTACACAAACGCTCTCTGCATCAGGAAAAGGAAAGGGAATTATTAATTAGTTAGACGTTGGAAATTTGAAAAGGAATAATCCAGGCGAAACTCCTCAGATATGTTACCCCCAAACTTGTTTTTAACTAACTCTAAGATCTAATAACGTGTTAACCTCTTAAAAGTACCTCAACTGATCTGTTGCAATGTTAATACATTGTGGCAAAGACTAGTTTGACTGTAGAAAATTCGTATCTTGATAGCTTCTGTATAGTGTGAGGAATTATGAACTTAATTCAATCTGCTTCATATGTTTTTACAGAGGTCATTAGTCCTATCAACAAAAAGAATATCAAAGCCCACCTAAAACCCCTTACGAATAAAAATATGCCCAAGGCCTATCTATAGGTAAGCGAGATTTCATAATATAAGAATCCAACAGTTCCTGACAGTCTCAGAAAATATAAAAGAAAACATAATCTAAGAAGGTGAATTTTTGTTTCTTATATAAAATATGATTACAGCCGTTCCTGTAGTTTTGCCTCTTTAGCCTGAATATGATTTTGAAATAAAATCGAAACGTTTCTGGTTTCCTAATAATCAAATTTTGATCCAAGAAACCCCAAAGTCCTTCTTCCAAATAGGTTGTCTACTATACAGCACAGGGTTACTTCATTTGCGTAAGTGTTTTTTAAAACTCTCTACTTTTTCGCTTACCCTTTTTGAGCTGTAACTTTTCCTTACTAGGGACAGGTGGCTTTGGCAGTTTGGGAGATCTCGGACTGGTTACCAAAGCTGGTTTTGAAGAGCTCTTCAGTTTATTAGATTTTCCTGCGGGGGGTTCCACAGTTTTTTTAACTTGACTTTTTGCTTTGGGCATAGGTTGGGCATAGGCGTGGTCCAACAGTGTTAGCTTGCTACTAATGGAATGAATCTCGTTCGTGAAAGGTTCGGCTACAGATTTTCTTGGGACAACTCCAGGTACTTTAGTGCTTCCATTGGCAACAGCTTTTTCTTCCAGCTGATTGGTCAGTGCGTCTAGATCAGCGTCGGAGCTTCCCTTGGCAGGCTCGCCGTAGAATGTGTAGCAGTTTGGGGCGGTGTTGTATGATCCGCTCTGTGATCTCACCACAGTCACGAGCCCGGTGTTTTTCAGAAAAGGAAGTTGCTTACAAATATTATTTGTGTCATTCATCTTTGTTTTCTTCGGCTCCATTTGTTTGACTTTGTATTCACTCATCAATGGATAGTCATCATCATCATCATCATCAATGCCCCAATCATCTTCATCACCAAGAGTTTCATCGCATGTCAAGAGTTCATCTTCATATGCGCTTTTTACATTCATACTCATATCCCTCACCAGATAATCCAATGCGTTTGTTGCACGGCTGCTTGTGACTCCAAGGGGCGTCCGCACATGAGTCATTTGACTGGTTTGGGATTTAAGCAAGATCAGTGACAAGTTCTGCCGACACCTCTCTCGTGAGCTGAAGCATCTCTTGCAGACTCTGAACCTTTCAATGCTTGGAACAACAAAGTTCTTGAGGTGCTGTGGGGCTGAGGATTTGCTGATATACCGATAGGACTTGTATGCCCTGAGGCCACACACATCACATCTCATGGGTGCACGCGGACAGAAACCAACTAAGACAAATATACATTAAAGAAATTATAAGTTTATTTGGCTGACTTAATG
>JANRMR010174964.1:0-12192 GCA_025434825.1 Bergia sp. 'catenularis' | reverse complement strand
GTAGTAGTAGTAGTAGTAGTAGTAGTAGTAGTAGTAGTAGTAGTAGTAGTAGTAGTAGTAGTAGTAGTAGAAGTAGTCGCAATGGTGGTGGTGGTAATAGCAGCAGTAGTAGTCGTAAATAGTACCATCCTATATGCTAAGTGCACCCGTTATCCGGACCAATTAAAATGCACCTTTGCATTCTAAAATAGTTATTTTATCTGAACACAGTTGAATGACAATTGTTTCATGGACGGGTGAAAACTTGATAATGGATCTTGACAGGTATACTTGGATGTGCTTATCAGCGTAAATTTTTTGCTTGCTAGTTGGATTAGCTTTTAAAAATGTTTTCGATTTTGTCCCATTTTGGATCTTTATGTGCAGAAGTATAATACATCGATATGACCATCTAGCATAATTTTCAAGCGAAAATAGATCTTTATTGTCATCAGTGATAACAATTGTTCAAATTGCTGTTGAATCTATTATTTACTAAAGTCGGGAAATTCAATGAATCACTAATAGCTGAACCATTTCTTATCGTCAATTGTATTCCGAACGGCAAATTTTTATTTCTTGGAAATAACACAGAAAACATTTGCGAAATTTGTTTCTACCGAAAAGCGTTTCGTGAAAAACGAATCACAATCATGACAGCAGGAAGTCTGTTCTGCCCAATTAGGCCTTTAACTATAGTCTTCATAATATCATTTGGATTAAAAGGGTCATTCCGTGCTGGCTTCATTCAGCAACAAACCTTTTGTTGCAACTTTTATTTAATGTTCACTCTCAACTGTTGCTTTATCTCAGGTAAGGGTTTTACAAATTTTCTGCTTTCTGGGATTTGTCCGCCTAATTAAGTAGTCTCCCGATCGTTCTGCTTTCTTTCAGTCAAAGCGTAACGGCTTCGATTTCATTCAATATCGAGGATTAACCTGCCAGTTGTAAAAACACCACGTGAATCTTAGATTTCCCTGAAGCCTTCAATATTTAATGCTTTCATTTTGTACCGGCCAATGTCAACAAGGCGATCGAACTCCGTGAACCTGGTCAATATATCTCGAACACCAAGGCCAAGGCCATAGGAGGGGATAAACTCGCAAAGACGACTTTTTCTATTATTTGCTATATTTAAAAGTGAACATCAATCGGAGTTTCATCGCCTTGGACTGCACTCTACATAGACTGATCGTATGTAAGTAATGTACTCAGAGGTCATATCTATAAGTTTTCACTACGGATGAATCCCTCGAATTTATCTTTTTGACGGTTTCAAGGTTGCAACTGTAGGTTTTATTTGCTGTTACGCCTGACTATACCATTGTTAATTTTATACTGGCAATAATACCCGCGTTTCAGTTCGCAAAACCAAAGTTATTCCTTAATCAACTTTTGTAGCATTGAAAAGTAAAACATGTATTGACCGCCGTTCATTCACATGCGGAAACCACGCGTAGGCTTGTGTCACGAATCTGTGCCCCCTGAGGGAAGTCAATTTTCTCTTTCAGTCTTCTCTGAAGACTTCTCTGCAAGAGAGTTAGTCGTAGTGGTAAAACGTTTATTTTACATGTAACTGAAGAAAGTAATTCGAGTACTTCAAAAGTAAATATGTTGGAAGGCGTTCCAGCTTCAGTAAAGTTATTTTGATCTTATCTTATCTTACTGTTGTTTAGTTTTGCTTCACAATAAATGTTTTACTAGAAAGTGCCACACGTTGATTTTGTTTTCAGTAAAGCTTTTTGGATATGCATGACCTAATCTTTAAAAGCTGATTAGGAGCTAGATTCTCCCATTTGTGTCCCTCCTAAAGTTTATTAGTTGCAAGGAGAACTTAATACTTTATCAGCTGTGTGCAGTAAAGCTTGACACGTGTGGAACTAATTCGACCAAACCTAGAATCTACGGTCGGTCTGTCTTCACTTTTCTGTTTTGATAATCAGAAGTTTGCGCTATTGGCATCAGAACAACGAATTTGGCTCAAGATGTAGTGGCATAGGCTATGGCACAGAAACGTACTTTAAACACAATCTCACAAAAGCAGAAGAAATAATTTGCGAGTCCACATCAGCTGAACATTTATCGATGTTGCCCCGGAGCATGATTTTTCGCAGCGACCTCAATCAACTCTAAATCTATTAAGTGTTACTTCATTCATGGCGAGCCTTGGCCTTGAACTTACTACTGAAAAGCAGATGAAAACTAAAGTTCCTGTGTTTATGCCACGTACTGCGCTGAATAATTATTTGTTACACGAATGGTAAATCGCACGCAACCGTGGTCAAGGCCAAGTCCTCGCACAGATAAATTTATTTGAAGGCATAAGTGGTGACTACAGAATTTGTTGGCGTATTCGTCCCGTTGACATGCAAAGTTCTTGAAAACATTAGTATACAGTTTTATAAGTGATATCAGCATAAAAAACGAAGCTTGCTGATGGAAATTTTAACTCTCCTCAGTTCGTGATATCGCGATCGCAGTCGCATCGTAAGATACGTGGCTGTCGTAGTGGACCGCACTGTCGCTCCGCTCTCAGATCTTCTCACCACAGTTTGAAAATAATTTGTGTACTGTATTCTTTTTGTAATCGATTATTATTTTGAATGCTTATCGCCACGAACAAAAATTCATAGTTTTGGCCCATTCACATGCATCTGTCAATAGACTGACAAGTCTATGGAAAAATTTGCGTTGCAGTTAGTAGTCAAGCCCAGTCCATCCACTCCAGGAAACGCAAGGCGCGAAAACTCAAGAGAGGTGTAATTTTTCTTTTTACCGTATCAGTCCTTGGTACTTTTGACAAAGTTTTAGTTCAAACAGCGTTCCAGAGTCCATTGTTTTCATTGACCAGCGTCAATTGGGTTTTCATATTATCTTTTAAGCTTTCTACAGACTTGCCACTGAGTTATAAACATACACTCTTTTCTTTTATAAGAACGTCTAATTTGGGGGCTGAGGCTGGATGTTCTTAATTATTTTGAGTATTTCAGCCTCAAATGTTCTTAAAATGTTCTTATTTTTTTAGGATTTGGTACATACATGTATACAGCGAACGGTGTCCCTACCGCGATCAAAGTACAGTATTATTTAGTGTTTTTAAAAGATGTACAAGTGTCACTATTTGCTTTTGTATATCCACATTCGGAGTAGTCATCAGGCGATGTTGCACAAGCATTAGGAATTATAAAATTATTTTACAGTTTTTCAACAAATTATCTCCACTGAATACAGTATGTAAAATAAATGTTCTCTACGTATCCCCAGCCTCAGCGTGTTCTTAGCATGTTCTTAAATTTTGGGATTTTTTCAGCTTCAACGTTCTTATGAAAAAAAGAGTGTAATAAAGCCGTAGTCTTGACTAAACTAGCTATGGCAACTTGAGTTTTAAAATAATTTGAGAAGAGTCCACGAAGAGCTTGTTGATCAAAGAAGATTCTCTAAGTCTGCAGTCAGAGCCTGTTTTACTCGGAATACCTCGAGTTCTCAGTTAAGAGGTGAGAACAGTTGCAAGAAAGCTAAGCTGATTATCATATGTCACAATTTTCAGGTTGTTATGCATTATAACTGAACTGGTAGTTTTACATTATTAAAAATAAGTGAATCGTCTGGTCAAAACGACCACTGTCCTTTTGAAGTTTTAAATTCTCGTGGACCGCGGTAATCAGAGACTGGAGACCAAATTGTTCCGGTGTTCAGCACGAACAGGCATAGAAAATGTGTTCTTAATGGTAATATTCAGAAAGGCAGTTTTATGAAGTTGAGAGCACGCCTTTGGCACCAAGTACTCCTGCTGGCGATCGCTTGATCAAAAGCGATCAAGGACATTAAAATCGATGCTTCTGGCATGCATTGATTTTTCCGAAATATATAGATTTATCTCGCAATTCAACGTCGATTCAGCTGGAAGATTAGAGATGGAACTTCACCGGCTAAGGTCCAATAGGCGAAACAATCTTTACCTTTTAGTAGTTTTCATCAATAACGAAAATATCACCCGAAGCCGAAGGCCCTCTCACACCCTTAATTTCCCCGAAATGTCGCCATCTTACGACACGTATCATGGGCAACTGCGTGGGCAGGCGTTTTTCAAAACACGACAATCCTTTGAAGATTCTACATGCAGATATGTAATTGTAGTGGCTTTCTCAATTCAGACTTGTGTTTTGTCAATATCATCGGTTCTTTGTTTAAAAACAAAACGCAAAACCGTTTAAAAAAGAAATTTGAAACTAGTTTTGTTTCACTGGTTAATTGAGAGTTGAACAGTTTCTTGTTTGTGGGATCTCAAGGAATAATATGATATGAGCTGTAATTTTATATCGGTTTGTTTTCTGCTGCTTAAATTTTCAAACAATCAGTAACAAATACTTAGTCTTAACTCTCCTAGAAGTGTTAGATTTTGTTTCGAGATTAGTAATTGCCGTGATTGGTGCTTTTTTAAAAAATACATATATATATTAACCGTAGTTGTACAGGGTGAACAGCTAAAAAAACGGAAGTTGAATTAAAAATTGTGGCGATGGTGTTTTAACAATTTTCTAGATGCTTCATATCCAGTTTCAAGTGCTTATTGTCTTATACATTTGTTTCGTGGTCTCTGTTGTGAAATGCCAGTATATTTAAGTACTAAATTAGTGGTGTCGCTTCTTAAATAAATTATATGTTTCACTACATGTGTCAACAGCACCTTTAAGCTGGGGAGGCCTATTCTTTTTATAGGAGGAGGGGGGGGGTTGAAGACCCGAATACGGCAAATTGAGGTTTTGAAAGTAAAACATTTTGTTTCATATGCGCCGAAAGATAGTAGCAGACCTATCCAGGCGCTCCAGTTTGTCTTTTTCTCGAGCCGGTCTGCGAACGTGACTTGACCGCGCTAGTTGTAGTTATGGGAGAATGGGACGACGAGGAGAATGCCCATCTTTCGTTCAGACACTCTCAAATTAAAGTCAAATACTGGAGGATTTCGAATACGGATCCTCTGTAAAATAAGTGCCTATACGGATAATATCTGAGATATAATTGAAGCTCTCGGAGTCAAACCGAACTCGGTTGATCAGAGTAGCACTTCGTCTACGTTTTGATCACATGTTTAGCATGTTTTTTGAGTAAAATTAGAGATGACAGGTAACAGGAACTCCTAGGTACGATTACTTAAACAAGGTCTAAATTTTAGCTGGTGTCTAACTATTGTTTATGACACATTAACGCGGGTTTAAGATTTAGACCTTGTTTAAATAATCGGCCCTTAAAGTTTTGCCCAAGAGATGTGATACCGAGCTGACGACTCAGAACCAATCTGGCAATCATGCACATATATCGGTTTCTCGGGTCTTCATCAAATATCAGACTTTCCATTGCCAACCTTCGCTGTGTTTGTGTATGTAGACGAATGACGTTTTTAAAATTGCCAAGAAGGAACGGTTTAGGTAAGAAGCTATGCGACCGCAGCGTCATGACCGAATTTTATCCAATTTGCCCGGTCTTCAGTATCGACTACTGTACATATGCCAAAAATATTTTTCTGACTTTTCTCAATGGTTGAACTGAGACGATTGCATTATTGGGTCATCAGAAAAACGTAACACTCGATCGTCGCGCATAGATAAACCAAATATTTATAGAAACCAAAGTCATACTCATTGGGATCGTTTTGCCAAATTTTCCACTGGTACCTTGTTGACTCTAATCAATTATCTAATATATATTTATTGTCTAATAAGTACTGTTGTTAGATAAAGCTAAAAACATTAGCGCGAACTTTGCATATTTTCAGGTGAACACATTTCTGTTCTCCAAAAATAAATGAAATGTGAAAGCTATATTAAACTAGAAAGAGAAACAGCCACATGGGCGGATCTGGTCATTTATCGCCTGGTCTGTTAGTTACGGAGCTAGGGAGGAAGAGAAATGTCTTTGCACTTTTTGTTGGTTTGGTTGGCGTGGAACCAACTGCGAATAAATGTAACTATTTGTGTGTGTGTGTCTGTGTGTGTGTGTGTGTCTGTGTGTCTGTGTGTGTGTGTGTGTCTGTTTATGTCTGTCCAACTTTCGTTCGTTTGATCACTTGACCGTCATTTAATGCGCACTTTGTGAGACTGCGTACATGTAATATACGGTTAATCGTTGTAAGATGCAAGCTTTTTTACTTTCAAAGTTTACTTTTACACTGAAAAGGATGAACTAGTTGGGGTAACCAATTCCTTCGTTTCCTGACAGCTGACGCAGATTTGATACTGAACACTTTAACGGAACTGGCCGACCAGATGCCGTTTCCATCGGCTCCAAGTTGGGCAAAAAGTAATCGTGCAAAACGACAAGCTAGACACTTCACAGCTGCTAAAGTTGCCACTGTTTGATCGGCTTTGTTCTAAATTTCACTGCAAACTACTTTCGGCGTTGCGAAAACTGTCATCGGCGCACTTGAAGTACGGATTTTTTATCGACAGATGCGCGATAAGTTGGTTCCACTCACGATTATTTTGCGGATCTCGTGTACACTTTGAAAGTGACACAAATGAAAGTAAACACGGCTTTGACAATCCCAACTCTTGAAGTTTTATCTTCCTGTTTTATTCAATAGAGGGCATGTGCGAAGAATCTATGGTAATTTTTCCTTCTGGTGCTCGAGACTTAAAAACTGACTTTTCTCCTGCAATCATACGCTACATGCTTATCATCTTTTAGAGTTCAGTGAAGGTTTACCGGCATGGCACCGTATACATATGTATAGAGAGAAAAGTTAAATTTTCTGAAAACCTTTTTATGTAATATCTGTTAAGTGTGTCTTTTTCTAATTTCCTGGGTTTGATTGTCGTCTGATAAGCACCCGCCCCCACAAAGCCATTGGATTTTGAGAGTTTATCACACAATAGATTTGGGATCAAGGAATAACAATCGAACTACTTTTTTTAAATACGTTCTTAAAATTTGCCGACTAATAGCGTTAATGTTTATTTTGATGCATGTTAACGTAAAATCGTTTCAGCCACGAGGTAGACAATAGTAGGTTCGAGTGTCGTGATTTGGTTTTCTATAGTAGCGTTTTACGCTCGAAAAGATCCACGTTTTGACAACCCAAAACAAAGTCAGGTCATATTTGGTTTATTCTGTCTGTGATCGGTTGCTATCGTGTGATAAGCCCCCATCAAGCACTAGCCAATCAGGACGTTGCCTCTTTGCTCCCTGGGGTTCATATTTGCTTTCGAGGTGTTCATTTCGGCGCGTGCAAATAATGTTATATTTTACGAGTGGTGAAGCTGCACAGCTTGATCAAAGGCAGTGTTATATGGCTCCATGAAGAGACTTCAACAAAGGTACTTCTGTTGATAATTTTATTTACATCGCTAGTAAGTGTTGCTTCTAGGAATCCGGGACTGGGAAGCAGAGTGAACGAAGTCTTGTTGATTTCACGTTGGATTTCGCTGTCAACTCGGTGAATGAAATTGAAATCGACGGTTGTCCATTGCATATCTGGGTCATCTCTGGGTCTTTTGTAGGGTAACTGATCGTGAAAGCGAAGATATAAAGAAAGTTTAAGAGTTCAGTTTCAGCTTGAAACTATAAATGAATTACAGATAGGATGCTTTCCCTGTCTTAAAAATTGAATTCGCACTTGCCGCAGAAGAGCAAGATTGTACCATGAAATCTCATTGTGACAGGCACCTGGCTTGCCATTGTTTGAAGTTTCCTTTACATATCATTTTTAAAACTTCTTTCAGGCTTAAAGCTCAGAAACTGAAATGCAAATAGTGACAAAGAGAAGCTTCTGTATTTGCGTGCCTGCAAATTCTTATAAACGTTGACAATAAAAATGGTAAGGCAAAGGATTAGTAAGTGTATAGTCCCGAACAACAAATACCAGCCTACCTGTTCTTTGACTTTCAAACATATTCTGTAATTTTTGCCTCGCCAACCTCCCACATATTTTAGAAATCTTCTAAGGCATCGAAATTGAATAACTTTTAAACCCGAATGATTAGTGATTTGTGTAAATGTATTGTTTTGAAGATACATTTCTTGGTGAATGAAATTTGAAAAAGTGAATGCAGAATCGAAAACGTGTCGAGAATCCACGAATGGGAAAGCGTTCATTCAAAACCGCAATCGCTTATCATATCCAATCTTTTCTTTGATAATGAAAGCTGCTCTGAGTTTAGTACAACAAAGCGAATATCTTCACGCTTTTCCTAACCTTAGCTCCTGTTTATACACAATTATCATTTGAGAACTAAAGGTAAAATCGAATATCAGTGGTGCATACAATTTTTTATGAAGCCCTTCACCAACCGTAAAACTTGCGTCTCTGAACTAATTCATCACCACTGGTCCCTCGCCACTCATCAGCAAATACGGCATACGAAAAGGCCCCGGGGTATATTTGAACGAGTTTTACTGCCTTTATCTCTCTGTCTCTGACAAGCAGTTTTTTCCTTTTTTCTTTGCGTAGGCCTGTGCCTGTCTGAAGTAATCTGAGCCGCAAAGTGATTCGCGGGAATTTCCCTCCAAGATCATCACCCTCGACCTCGAGTTCTACGTCAACGTAGTAACGCCGCTTTGATCACAACTTACCACAAAGACGATGCTGAAATTTCTCACCTCAAAGTTCAGAAACCAGTCCCTCAATGAAGTTAGGCCATACGAACCTCAGGTAAAGAAGAATATTTTCAGTTTATAGTTAGAAGACATCTATATATCTATGATCCTACCTTGGAATCAGTTGCTACGCAGGGGACTTTACTTGAAAGCGGTTTGGTCTATTGAAGTTTTGGGGCTCGAATTTGAAGGCATTTCTTGTTTTATTTGTAGGAGATTTTACGCGACGAATCCGATTTGGAAGACATAGAGAACAGCGAAGAGGAGGATGAAGAGCTCAAAAATATAACTGAAGGTAAAATTGAATTTTAGTACAATCTTAAACGATTTTGGAATTGAAGTAATTTGCTTCTTTCACTTTCGTTTGCAGATCCATCAAATAACAACAATGTACAAGAGGAACCGAGCGCTAAGTTTATCACGGGGATAACACTGGTTGAGTCGAAAGAAAATATACCACTAGTTGGGGATTACAAACTGTCTGATAGAATTGATGTCGATTCGGAAAACTATAATTATAACCACAAAAACATATCGGGGTTGAGACACAGAGAGTGTAATAGTGCGGAGAAAAGAAAATGGTCACAAGTCAATGCTCGCAAATTACTACTACAATTTGCGTCGAACGGGACGGATAGTTGTTCGAGCGATGAAGAGATTAAAGAACTTTGCTCAAGCCCTGTGTTTCTTAGTTCAAGTCCACCGGTTAAAGTGACGAAGGTAGCTGTGCTTTCGAAGCATTCTGCTTTCTCCGCCCGAGTACGACCAACCGATGGACATATGCGAAAGAAACACAGAATGACAGAGGACGATTCACTGAGCAGACCGTCACTGAACTTCGAAAAAATGCAGCAGGTATGTCAGCAAATGATGATTTTATTTATTTTTTCATATATCTGTAAGGGAAAGTTAGAACTGGTGGATTATATTTATTAAGATATATTAAGAAAGGAACACGTTTCTACTTGCATATGTTGGTAATATTAATAACTATTGTCAATGAGTATTGTTTGCCAAAACAGCAATTGTTAGTGAACGATTGATGTACTTTAATACTCGAATATTCTCGAGTAATTTCAAAAATCATGCAAGTCTGAATTGAAAGCGTCTTTTCGCAAATAATTACCGAGAAAAAATCTCATTTTGCTTGTTCGGCGAATGTAAAGCCATTTGGTGCACAGCAGTCCAGGTCCCATTCACTCGTTTTCACTGCCATTTTTACGCAAAGCTCCCTGTGTTTACAGAATGCAATTCAACTGTAATTTTTTAAAATTTGGTTTGATCGTGACCATGTAAGCATCGAATTTCCTTTAGGTAAGATACATACTTGAGACAGACATTTGGTATTAAAATATTGGATAACAATGTCGACAATAAAATGGATTTTTCTCTTTGACTGGTTTATGAAAGATTTCTATGGTCATCCTGTGAAGTGAATAAAATTTGCACTTCTTTCATTGATTGACAATCGGAAATGGCTCCAAGAGCCCACTAGGGGTTATATTTATTTCATGTATTGCATAAAATTGTCATAGTTTATAATCCAATCAGGCTACGTTTGACTCGAGCCTCGAGGCTGCACTTCAAAAAGCCACAAGTTAAGTTGGATGAAATATTTTCTGTTCCTTGTTGATTTCATCGTCTGTTTGTTTTGTATTAAATTCCCTGTCATCAACCATAAAGCCAATTCGGCTATTGTCGGAATATGTTTGATGTAGATTACGCCAAATGATGTGGCAATTATGCACCAAAGACTGAAATTAGAAATAAAAGATGCAGTTGGATCCTTTTATTCCATCTGGCTTTTAACCACATTCAACAACACATTGTTCAACCTCTCAAAAAAAAATGTAATTTAAGTAGTTGTTTTTTCGAGGGTGAATGACGAGTTTTGAAACAAGAACCAAAAACATGACTGAATGTTAGCCCCAAGTCCCTTTTCATCATCATCAATAAACAGTGTTCTAAGTCTTGAAATTATCCAATTTAAATCATTTCACTTGGTTGTTTCAGTGGTTTGAAATTGGTCATTATCTGGCATCTGCTTAAAATAACCAACTGGTACCTAAGATTTGTGAAAAAGATTTTGCAATTTTTTCACCTTTATATTTGTTCTATTCTGCATTAGAGTTAAAAACAAAGTTCTTTTTTGAGTGGCACAAGGAAATAATAGTTTCAATCTTGGTAAATTGTCATTAAGTTTTCTGTTGTTTCGTTTTTTAAAAATTAACTTATACCAAAACTACTTTTCTAAATCAAACTTATGCAAAAAAATTCAACAATATGAAGAGCAAAAATGTTGGTCATTTAATCAAGCATAGTTTGTATCAAATTGTCAATTTTTCTGTGGCAACAAGAGAAGTTGAAAAGCAAATAACATGAGTTAACAGGTGAAAGGATAAACATATCAAAGATTTAAGAGTCTTAAAAAATTTCTAGGTTTTACCAGGACTATAGCACAGTAATCAGGGTGTTAAAAAATAACAAGCATTGATTGAAGTGATATACCAGCTGCTTTTTACAGTACAATGAATAAACAAACACAAAAATGAAACTTGCATATGATAATGACTCAGCCATCATCAAATTAAAATCATTGTTTTTTGTTGTCTTAATTATTACACTGCGAAGTTTAATTCATATGAATACAAGAAAAAGAGCATAGAAGAAATTGTGTGTGTGAGCTTGGCTCAGTTGCTAAGATCTCTGACTGCCAAGCAAGAGGCCTTGGCTTCAATCCCCGGCCTTGCCAAGGGTTGAGTATTTTGTGCGGCCTTCATTCACCACACCATCTGTGGACAAGGACATTAAGCCGTTGGTTTAGTCTCTCACCTCCTAGCAGGGGACTTAAAAGAACCCACACACTCATCGATAAGAGTAGTGTTGCATCCCAGTGTTGCGGTCTGTCCTGTCTTGGTCACAGGGGGCATTTATCCTCAGAAATATTGTAAACTGCACAGTAGCAATTTGTGCCTGTAAAATGCAGTCCTGTCTTCAAGGCCCCAAAAACACTGTAAAGCCCCAGCAATTCAGTCTCTGGCTGCAACTGGGGTTAAAGTCGACCACCTCACTTACTTACTTACTTACAAGTAGTGATATAAAGTCAAATATATATATTGTGATGTAAATAGTAAACTTATTTTTTTATTTCAAAACAAAAGATCAATGCTTACCAGTAGTTTTATAGTACATTTGGCTGAATCAGGGAATAGAGTAACCTTCCCGCTGGGAGTTTGTTCAAGAATAGTGATCATTTTATAGAGCTCTGCAGTTGCTTATAAGCCCCCCCCCCAGTTATCAGCCATTTACCTGTCAACAAAAAAAATCATCTGGATACAAGTCCCCTCTAGTTTTCCTTGTTTCCTTAATATTAAGCACTGTCACAGAACACTGTACTACTTTAAACAGAATATTAGGAAAATCTGTGGAACAATAAGTTTAATATTATTTTATTATCTATCTTTATATTTCTATCTTGTCAAGTAACTGGCCAATGTTTTATTGTAGTGTTTCTGTAAGAGTACAAACATTTTAGTAAACAAAAAATATATTTCGATCAACACTGTCTTACTTCAGTTCGAAACGCTTTTTTCATTTTGCTTATCGGGGGGGGGGGGGGGG
>JANRMR010174853.1:0-12192 GCA_025434825.1 Bergia sp. 'catenularis' | reverse complement strand
CACCAAGGTTGCTCTAATACTATCCCCGAGACACCAAGGTTGCTCTAATACTATCCCCGGGTCACCAAGGTTGCTCTAATACTATCCCCGGGACACCAAGGTTGTTCTAATACTATCCCCGGGTCACCAAGGTTGCTCTAATACTATCCCCGGGACACCAAGGTTGCCCTAATACTATCCCCGGGACTCCAAGGTCCTTGATTTCTTCCGTTACACGTTATCTTTCTTACTCTGTCTTATTTCTTAAACTAAACACTCCAGAACTAATTTCCTCGTGGCGGCAAACATCTTTTTAACTTTCAACACATAATTTGGAAAAATAGCAACTGATGCATGTAGCTTTTTTTCCCATTTTATGCCTGAAACTACGACTAACTATTGCGTCCCATTAACACAGTCAAAAATTGCAAAACATTCTTTCCTTTTAATGTTGTGAATAATTTCAAATTGCTTATCTTTTTATTCTTGAACTATGTCCTAGAATAGCCCTATTTTTTTCTTAACGTTTACGGCAGATGACGCAAATTATGACGTCATCACGATAGATACAATTGTAGAAATTATGTTTTAAAAACATAAATTATAAAACAATTGTTTTACACTCTTCACAAAATCTTGTACACCCACGGTCTTTCCTTCCATGCCGTTGTTACCGTGGCAACGCGCATTTTCCTTGTCTCGTTGGGTTCAGTTGCATATATTTTGCGTGACGTTCGTTCTTAGTTACGTCTGTCGTTGTTGCATAGGGTTTCTATATTTTTAAAGGTAGCTTAATCACAGTCGTACATTGTGTAATTTGAGGGATATCAAGCTTCCAGAAATGATAACGAAACCGATCCGTTTATCGAGGCTGCGAAGCAGTCCCCATCGCTCGGAAATCTCGATTTCAAACTTTTGGCAGAGAAAAAGAGATTTTTAACGACTTAACAAACGTGAAACTGAGGGATTTTAGGTACAGTAACTTTTCTTCCCCGTTTCCCACCAATTGTCAACTGATATTGGGCTTACAGGCTTTGTTTTTGTTGTTAACAAAACAATTACATTACCAGGGGAGAGGGTTGGTGCTGATATTTTTCGTCAATTGATAAGTAAATAACGCCAATAAGTTAATATTTAATGCAACAGGATCCTTACTTATTTATCAATTTGTCTTTGGCCCGAAACATAAATTCAATTGATGTTCATAACAGAGCATAACCGCCTAAAACAACCCATAGACCTGCTTGGTGCAAAAACGGTGCTAGAAAAAATCCCATTTCTAGTGAAAACAGCAAGAGACATATCCGCTTGCGTGCACCTGGTCACACATGCAGTGCTGGGCCTGGGGGACGTCCTAATCTACTGTATACGTCCCAAGGTTTTACTAATAAACAGGTTTCAAATTTTTGTTTTAGAGCGAACTGTTATTTACGATTTTAGTGAGTTCAAGAAAATTCAAGGAAACTTTGTCATTAATTGAGACGGGATTTAAAGTTTTGAAGGATTTCCCCCACCCAAACATCTTTCCCCGCGCAATTAAACAGCACAGTTCTAATTTTGATAAACTAGCTTTAGTTTTTCGTACTAAAATATAGCATTTGTTCTTATTTTTGATAATGATAATATCAAAAATAAGAACAAATGCTATATTTTAGTACGAAAAACTAAAGCCAGTTCGCTCTAAAACAAAAATTTGAAACCTGTTTATTAGTAAAACCTTGGGACGTATACAGTAGATTAGGACGTCCCCCAGGCCCAGCACTGCATGTGTGACCAGGTGCACGCAAGCGGATATGTCTCTTGCTGTTTTCACTAGGAATGGTTTATTTTTCTAGCACCGTTTTTGCACCAAGCAGGTCTACGGGTTGTTTTAGGCGGTTATGCTCTGTTATGAACATCAATTGAATTTATGTTTCGGGCCAAAGACAAATTGATAAGTAAAAGTAAAGATCCTGTCGCATTAGCTATTATTATTATTATCGTTATTATTATTTTTACTATTAATTTTTATTATTATTATGCTTTTATCTCTGTAGTAGTACTGGTTGCTTAAACTCCATGTCAAATTTATTTGGAGGGTGGAAAACTATTCCCTTACTGATCATTACAGAAATAAAACTGTTTTATTATGATAATGATGATGATGATGACGATGATGACGATGATGATGACGATGATGATGACGATGATGATGATGGTGATGATGATGATGACGATGACGACGATGATGCTTTTCTCTCCTGGATACTTAAACTCCAAATAAAATTAGTTTGGAGGGTGGTTGCTTCAAAATACTCGACCCCATATTATAGCACAATGCCAAATATGATTGAACAAGGTCATTTTATTGAGTTACTTGGTCCACTCTCTGGCACACAGTCAAGTATTAGCACAGCACTCCAGTCACTGCAGCTAAATATTTTACCTGATCTACATATGTAGCAATTGTAACACAGTAGCAATAAACACTTTCCCTATGCATGTTTACATAAGACTAGGAAATTCGACCCCAAGCCTGGCTTTCGAACTACAAATTTGTAAAATATTCCAAAGCAGCAAAAAAATGAAAGCTGAGAACATTTAGTTATGCCCTTCCTAATTGATTACAGTCTGCTGTCACAGATCATTTGTTTTTCATCAGTGTTACCAGCGGCGTAGCCAGGCCCACTTTCAAGTGTAGGCAAAAACAGCAAAGTGAAGCGAGGGGCTATCTAGTCGAGATGGGTTGAAGGCAGCGGCATTTTACCTCTTTCTCAGACGTAAAGTGGAGGTTTTTTGGCTCAAAATTTTGTGTTGGCAAATACCTTTTTCCCTAGAGGTGGCTACGCCACTGGTCACTAATGACACTGACAAGGCCGAGACGCCGTACACACTTTTACAAGAACAAGATATTTTGGCCGAGCTTATTTTTCTTATATTTTGGGCTTTTCAGCCTCAAATTGTTTTTTAGTTGTTCTTGTTTTTATAATCTATAATTTTGTACTTCAACTCAAGTGTCAGGTTGCCAGTTCCAATCTGTTTGGACGTTGGAAATACGTGTTCACTGATCGGCGGACAGATTTAATACTGTAAGCAGATTTAAAATTGAACAAAACGCAATATGTGGAACTGCTTATTTTTTTTTTAGCAATCAGTTCAATTACATGGTTTAACATTTATGTATGAAAATAAATGTTGTGAAAACGTTGAAATTTTGGCGTTTTATTACTGATTCGGGTTAAGCAACGAATTTGTTTTGAGTATTCCCAGCCTCAGATTGACAGTCTTAAATTCTTCTTAAATTTTGGGCGATTTGAGCCTCATTGTTCTTATAAAATTAATCTTTTCAAAAAGTGTGTATTACTTATGACATTTAAGACCAGTTACTCAAAATCAAATAGTTTCTCTCCGACTTGTCAATAATACATGCATGCATATTCTTCCACATATAAGTTCCTTCAGAACTCTTTGGAACGCATACCAGTTGGCAGCCTAATAAAACCTTTTTTGGTTAGGGGATTCAGTAAAACATTAAACGATTACCACAGTCACCATTAATTTCAGGACGCAAATTTCTCACTTGATCATGCCAAAAGTCAATCATTTCCTTCAGCTGTTTTGAGACTGCATCCAATAAGGCCCCCTCCCCCAGGGCGAATTCACCTCACCAGGGCCCGGATGTATAAAAGTGGGTTAATTTCACAATTAGGAAATAAGTCGCTCACGTGAGATAAGTACAAGAAAAATATGCATACGCAAGCGGAGAAATGATGCCTGTACGCGTAGAGGAATGGTGACGACAACAGGTCAAGGGCGCTTGTGCTTATGCTTGTTTCACGGATGTTCACACTAAAGAAACAAGCGAAATAAGAATATTTACAAGCACAAGAAAAAGGAAAGTGTTTTTTTTTCTCTTGTGCTTGTTCTTGTGCTTATTGGGCTTATTTCACAGCTTTTCAAAGTCGGTTCTTATGAAGTATTTTTGAGACATCTTTAGGCAATCCTGTTATGTAAATCTGAATTGACAGCCAAAATCAACCTAAAAGAAAGAAAATCAAATCATGAGTTAAAATTTTTTAAAACCCCGATTAGCTCTAACCTTCTTTCCGAAGGACCGGGCCCGGAAGCTTTGCACACAAAAAAAAGCCACATAAGTATACTTGTTTATTTTAATACGTTGGAGACTGCAAATTAAACACAAGGGTATACTTTTGCAAAACCTATCTGCTCTTAAATGAATTGACAAAGCAAATAGCTTGAATTGCCTTTATTATCCTTGTTCCTTAAGAGTATTTTGGCCGTTATCTTATGAAAAATGGTTAGGGAGCAGCTAACCTGTATTAGTATTTTAATACCAAACAGGTGAATAGCACTCTGATTGGTTCATCAAACAACGAATATCTTGTGATATTCACTTCGGTCACTCATTCATGAAACGAGCGCGCGCGCAAGATGGACGTGCGTAAGACTGAGGGGGTTTTTTTCGCTCATTTTTTTTGTTGCAAAAAATGGAAAGTGCTATTCCCCAGTTTGTTTAATACTAAAAGCAATTATCCTCCTCAATGTCGGTGTCTAGCGATGGATATTGGAGATAATTGTTAACTATGCTTTGTATACATAGTTGCCAATACGAAAATGTATCTAGTATTTTCTTTAACTTTGTTGTAGTTTAGTACTGAGCCATAGTCTAAAAATAATCTTTCGTGATGACTAACATAATCTGAAACATTAGCTTCAAAATGGTTCTGATTTTGCAAGGTCTAAGACTAAGTTATTAAACTCTAATCAAAGAAAATTATTGTACGAATTTTTAGCTTTCAAAATGAGTTATAAAAACGTTTTTGCTATAAATAAAATTACGTGTCTTGGAAACAAATTTTCTAACTTAGAATTTAGTATAAAAGAGGCAGGCGGAAAACGCTTTGATGGCCGGAAATCAGTCCCATACGTCAGTGAGGAACGCAGAATAAAACTAATGTGCCGGCAGAATGCTATTTTCATAGCGGACAATAAAGAATATGTAAAAATGAATTGAAAGTTGCTAAAAGAAACAGAAAAATCTACGCACAGAGCGTAGGAAGTGTTCAAGAGGGTAATGGTTATCCTAGACAGAACAATCTCTTGGGTTCTTTGTCAAGAAACAAGCGCGTACTTTAAGAAAAGAAAATATTTGCTTCTAAAAACAAATTATGAATCCAGTTTTTTACAAGCGATGATTTTGCGCTTATTTTTAAAGTAATAAAAATATTTACTCTTAAATCAAAGCACACGACTTGATATCATTCGATTTGGTTCGACCACAGTGTTCAGAGGGGCTTTCAATTTTTAAAAAAAAAGGTTTTCAAAGTGGTGCACGAAGTGAAAGGCTCGATCATCAGAAAGACAAGTTAATTAAAGTGGGATCAGAAACGTTTGAAATTGGGCTCATTAGGATCTAATCATCAATCCGTTTTGTTTTTCAAAGTTAGCAGTTGTTCTATTTTAGAAGGTAAATCAATAGGGTAATTCAAAATCTTTCTGGGCCTTGTGGTTCTGATAAAAACAACCGATCCGATACAAAATGGATGGACTGTGTACACTTTTCTTTGGTTCTTTTTTGTAAAATCAAAACGAACTGAAAACTTCAAATTTTCTGCAAAGGTTTTGTCTATTGTGTTCTAGAAAAAGAAACAAATTAAGTTTAAAAACAGTATAATAGAAAGCTCCAACAAAGTCGATAACAATTTTGTCAAGAAAAACCAAAACAAGGCGAAAGACTTGCAACAGATATGGCAAAGGAAGTGAATTGAGAGATGGGCTATAGCCATCTCCGTGGTCCATTGAGCATCAAGTTTTTAACGATAAAGTGCCAATAGAGAGTCAATTGATGCCAAAGTTGATTTAAAAAATGATTTTCCAATTAAAATAATCGCGTAGCTAAACCCGGGCAATATCAAGGGAAATATATGTGAGAAAATACCCTCGCTAATCGTTTGCGAACGTCCTGGTAAAATATGTGACATCTTTATTCACTGTTTGTCATAATACCACCGTTTGACAGAAACTTTGTTTTGAGATTTTCTGAAACTGAATGACTATTGTTTGTGAATTCAAATCGGCTCATATTTCTCGTTCAATGGCCTTGACAACTTCCGATCGTAAATTTCAGTTTAAGAAAAGTGCCCGAGACAGCGTCCTTCAGTGGAAGTTTGTGAACGATATTATTCCTAAACCATCCAAGAAACGACACATAAATGAGAATTTTCATGGACCAAAGTTTGCGTGTTGGCTAACCAACACTGCGTCACTTTTCGAAATGCTGCACAGGGGTTTCATTGTCCTTTTATCTCCTGCGTTTGCTTAAATGTAAATTTCTTGACAGAGGATTATGCAAATGCTGTACATTTCGTGTGTGTAAAGTACTTTGTGAAATCCATGGAAATAAATTGCACAAACACTGAGAAAAACTCTAGATGCTATCGGAATATTTGAAATAGACTGTTTCATTCAGGTTAATTAAAGATCAGAGAAAAAGAGATATTTGTTAATTTGGTCCCCCAAAACTCGCGTTTTTTAATTTAAGCCTATCGTCGTATCGATTCACGTCGCTTTGAATGCACAATGCAACAAATTCAGTTTTGTTGTGATAACTCCAGCTTAAAATTTTGTGATACGTCAACTATAATTTACATGTAAGATAACTTAATTCTAAAATGGATTCCGTTAATTCGTCTCGAAGAAGGAACACAGGTTTTTAATTCATTTTTGGCCGACGGGAAAAATGTGGTTTTAGTTTTTACAACTTCCTGTGCTAGCTGGAACAAACAGGAGTTTTACGCTACTGTAACATGTACAACAGCAACTCAAAGATTTTCCGAGCCTTTGTGCGCGAAATTTGTAAATAAGCTTTTGTCAAAGTCAAAATTTGTCATATGATGAATGTTTCAGTTTTGGATCAGTTCTTCATGTCTAAATTAAAACACCGCAGTTTTTTTTAAACTAAGGGTGACCTCACACAAACAGAGAAAGGAAAGCGGCTCAACTCTGGAAAATGCCAATTTTCCACCAATCAGAACGGTCGATCGAATTTGTTTGGTCTGTTTCGTCAATCAGAAGAGAGATTTTGTCACGTGCCATCTTAGTTTATGTAATCACGTGGTTATAGTTTCATTAAACTTTACACTCCGATTGGTTTAAATTTAATTTGAGCTGTCAACACTAATAATTGGTGGTGATGAGTCCACAATGTTGCCAATCAACTCTTGTCAATTACTCTAAACCCCTCCTTCGGGACTCGACCGGTTAACAAGAGAAAACATGGGGCTTGAACCCACGCGAGCTTCATAATACACTTGAAACTTATATGGAACTACTGCAGAATTTCCATAACTTGTTGAAATATTCAAACAGTGCAAAAAACTTATGAATTCTGCAGATAAACAGACGCAGCTGATCAGAGCTTGGCCACGAAAGGATCACGACTTGGCTGGGCATATATTCAGTCACCTAGAGTTTTGAATCTTTTTGTGTGGGGATACACAATCAAGGACAGAACGGGTCGTCTGTGCTGCCATTCGCCGAGTGAGCGGTGAAAGAAATTTTGCTTCATTTTGGTGGAGGGACAAGTGATAGCTGGGAAATTGTACATATGAATCCTTTACCGGGTGATAAAGAACTCAGTGACCTGTTGGACTTCAGCGCGGTGCGTAAAAACAAAGATATTTTGAGACTGATCGAGTTTGTATCTTCGTCTTTGCGGATGGTGAATAGAGATGAGCATGGCGGGGATGTGTGAAGGAGCTGCGCACTCTCGCGCACATTTAGATTTTGACCTTGTTCATTTTTTCTCCTCAGATGTTTTCACCTCCCGGTTCAATGGTTGGAAGCAAAGCGAACAGCTCTTTAGCGGAAGCCGGGCTATCAAACTCACTACATGCTACACGAACAGGTGCCTCAACCGTACAAATCCGTTTGTTTGTCTGTCTTCCGCGCATATTGAGCTAACTTCTGCATTTTGCAGGGACCTGCTCTAAACAGTTACCAAGTCTAAATTATGCCTATCTGACAAACTGAACCTTACTTTTTGACTTAAACACAAAAATAAGAATTTTTCTTGACCTATTTTATTTTTTCTTTTGTAGCTTCTCTGGAAGATCCCTCCACGTGGCAGGTAAGTCATTCTGTCTGTGCGACACAACAGGATAGAGAGCACCATAATTTTGATATTTTGCCTTTGAACTGAATTTAAACAAATGCCAAAACAAAAACTACTGGGTATCCATTTTTCCATTTCAGTGCTTCTCGCTCGTTAAATTTAAAAGCTCGCTAAACTCGCACGTGCCTAAACGGAAACGCAATCAAAAAGTAGAAGCAATATTTTTACCCAGCGCACGAACGCTTTGAGTCGTAACCATAGGCCGTGTGACTCTAGTTCTTTCCATATTTTGTTGCTGCGGCAATATGAAACGTTTTGTTAAGAAAATCTACTTGCATGAATAAATACCATTCGATGTACTATTTCTGGCTCTAATTTCCGTTGTGTTTTCCCTTTTCTATTTCAGAGTTATGGAGATGGTCATAGTGTTTATGGGTCTATAGAGGATGTGGACACCGAGTTTCTCTCTCGCAAAAACACAAGTTATAGTGCTTATTTAGGATCAAATTCATTAGGAAGTCTGGGTAAGTCGATATAGCAATAAGTTGGAAAATATCCACTGTCAAGTAAAAGTTTATAGTTGCCGGTTTCTTAGTGTAATAGATTATCTGTAACCGTTCGCACGAAAGTTCTTTTGTTGTTGTTTTCGGTGACGATGGAGAGTTGAATGCGTGTTGGCGTTGAATGATATGTGACCTAAAATTAACCCAAAATTAAGAAGGACGATTTTATTCGAATGTGAGGTTCATTGAAAAGTTTTCTACCCAGAGTAGAACACTTCTAGAAATTGGGTAATTCTCTTGAAGTTAAAAACATCATTGCGCTATCTCGTTCGAACGCTGTGTTCAGTGAGTCGAGATAATTCAGAATAACAATGAAGAATAATAATGGTTTATTTTCGCCATGTCTATGCTTGACTACATTTGCCATAGACATAGTTGTTATCAAAATTGATTCATCGCGGAGATTGTCATAGGAAAGTTAAGCTCCTTCAAAATATTTAATCGCGGGCATTTTTGTAATTTTTAGGTTTCATCTTCGTTTCAACGCTTGGCAAACAGAGAATTCCAAAATGAGCCTCCTGAGTCAACTTTTTGTGACAACCAAACGCATTCATACTACCTCGCTAGCAAAATGTCTTTTATTTAAGATAAATCAAAATACGGCAATACAGCTCTATCGCCCTAATTTTTAAGTGATTCTCTATTGAGGACAAGATTTGATGTTTTTAGATTTGAAAGACTATTCACCAAGAAAGTGAAGACAAAACTGACGAGTTCTCTTTTTTATAAAAGTGACGAGGATATGTAAATTTCACTCGAGATCACGTTTTTTTGTTAACAAACCCCACCCATGAAATTAACCGTAAAAACCCCAAGAAATCCCCCCTTTTTTAGTCTTGGGCGTTCTTCCCCACTTGTTCTTATAAATAAAGACCTTTTAGTTTAAAGCAGTGACTGGTTAAGGTCAGAAGTAGCCATTTAGTTCTCAGATGGTCCCCACATGTTGAAAATCTTCATTCAAAATGTATGAAATTTTGAGGCACTGTTGATCTTAGGGAAATTTGCATTATTTTTATTCTTACTCTTCTGAGTTCATGACTTACAGTACAGGGAAATGTCCAAAACGTTTATAGGTCGTGTACAAATGAGCAGTTGTAATTTATCAAACTATTGTTAACAATCTTGTGTAATATGTTTTTTTTTTACCAGGTGAAAATTTTTCACATTATTAAGTTCCTGTATTATCTCTTGGAAGTTGTTGTTCTTGAGTAGTAATTGTGTTACACAAAGATTGTTTCAGCTTTGGGAGTGTTATATATCCCACACAGTTGATATGAATTTTAGTACGCTGTCTGGGACCTTGTTGCGGCACAAAAGTTGCATCTGTACAAACAACTGTGACAAGAGTCTTGAAAGTCAATGTTGAATGTGCCTGATCATATTTTAATGATGAACTTTAAATAATCATTTGTCTGCTTTTCTAAGCTTTTTAGCTGGGGTAGAAATTTTTTGTCACAGCTGTTTCAGTTTATATCTGCTTACCAGCTTTTTCAGATTGTGTCTGACAGATTTCAGTGTCAGACAATATGCATTAGTTCAGGAGTAAGCCAGTACACATAATGTATGAGTTTAAATATCACTCAGGCTGTTTTATTGCTAGCAAGCAACTTTGTTCCAAATACTGAATTAACTAAAAAAAATGTTTTTAAAATTGTTGTGGAAGGGTTTTATTTTTGTATTAAAATAATGCTGTCATTTTATAGTTTATAAATTTTTGGATGTTAGAAAAGCAAACTAGAACTCTCCATTATTAAAAAAAATTAAAATTACAACAGTTTAGTCTTAAATGAACAAAATGACAGGTAGAGAATATAAGAAAAAGTTCAGATAAAAGCTTTTTTAATATACCTTTTAATCCACCTTATGAATAACCATGTGATTTGTTTTTTGTAGATAAAATTTAAAACAAATGTTAAAATTTTTATTTACAAAATTTTGTTGTGTGTTTGGCAATTTCCCTTTCAATTTTTTTATGCAACTTTAATCTGATTTTATAAGCAGCCAGATGATTTGTTTTCTTGTAGGTAAACTTTTAAAAAAAGATGGTGACAATTTTATATTTATAGTTTAAGTAAAATAATTTAGGGTTAACCTTGTAGTTAGTTGAATACCTGGCCATGGGAAATCACAAAATATGTGAGAAGTTGTAACATTACTGTAAAATATGGTGTTGCTAATACATTGTTTTATAGCTTTACACTCACAGATCACCAGTAAGAAAACATTAGTCTTAGGGTTAACATTTCTCTTAGTTTGATGGGGTCATACACTGACAATCTTTGCATTTCCAAAAATTAGTGGGATGATAAAATTATATTAGGTTTCTTTTAAATTTTTGTCTTGTTTTGTTAGAGTTTCATTGTTGTTGTATGTCTTGATTTATTGATAGCTTGCAACTGTTTACTGTACTACAGTAGCAACAAGAACAAAAATTTCTTTTGACATTGGGTTATAAATTACGTGAAGATAAATAATGGTAATTGAACTGAGTGGAGTGCAGTTTAATTTGGTCTGAAATCAGGAGTTACTGAATGAGCATGCAGCAGAAGTTTGATTTGAAGATATGATTTCAGACTAAAATTGCACAACATAAAGTTAATTTACAAATTAACTATATCCATTTTGAAATCAAACTAGAAGTTATTTAAATCTGTCTCATTCATTTTTTCTGTAATTTGCAGCAAGGGCATGTCAAAAATTGATATTTAAATGTCACTTGTTTCGTATCCCTTTTTTGCTGTACATAATGTGATTGGCTCCTTTATCTTTTTCTGCTTAAATTGTGAATGACTGTTCAAAATAGTGCATTTACAGACTCAAAACAGTGCAATTACAGACTCAAAACTGTGTGATTAATTCTGTAATCATTGCTGTTAGAAACCAATCAGATTGCAGGAATCACCAGTGATTTCAAAATGGTTATGATTAACAAAATAGTGAAGATACAGATTACAACTTGTTTTGGTATAGTTAAACCCAGGGAAACCACAAAGGCTTTCAGAGTCTGGCAGCCCTAGTTCAAGGCAATGTAAAACTACATAATTTTAGTCCGCTACACAACATCAAGTGTACACATGTGCAGATTCGAAAATTCAAAAACAGAAACAAAGACACTACTCAGACAAGCTTTAATTTTGAGTAATTTTAAGGGCAATAATCTAAAAATATTAGTGTAATCTAATAAAGGGTAAAGTTAAATATGGATGCAAACCTGGACATAATCTGTGTCCTCCAAAACCAAGAATCAGAGAAAGGCGTATTGTGAATATAAAATGTAGCACTTAATTTAGTTTGATCACTACAGCTTTATATAACAGCAGCAGACTGTTACAGTTTAAGCCAGATCCTTTTTACTCTAACCCCCACATATATTTTTGATCTGCTTAGGAGACTGTGCAAAGAGGAGGAGCAAAAAAGTTATAGAGATTTAGCAGTATTTGCAAAGTCACCTGAAGTCAATACTTAGGCTGCTCTAGCACATGCATCCTGGACAGTGAAATTGGTCAGGAGCTTTCTTTTCCCCTGTCCTCCTCCCCC
>JANRMR010174742.1:0-12193 GCA_025434825.1 Bergia sp. 'catenularis' | reverse complement strand
CTAAATATTAGCGATTTTTTCAAAATCGCTAAAATCGCTAACATTAGTAGCCGCTAAAATAGTAACCTTAAGGTATAACATGTGACAAAGGAGGAAGTTATATTGCTACGCGCACACCATCCCTACGACTTGCAAATGTTGCATGTGGACGTGGTGGAGTTCATTGTATCTTAAAATTTTTACATCTTGCAAATTGTAACGGAACTGCGCCCCGCCCACTCCACCCCCACCCTTCCTCCCACTCTTACCTCACCCACACACAGACACCCCCTGTGAACGATATGCGTCATTACAGCTTGTAAAGGGTTAACGGTGGGCGTAAACACTGCACCGGAAAAGTTCATTGTAGCTTAAAATAACTTTGTTACGTAAGTGTTGACGCATCTGTGTACTGCTGTGCGTGACGACTATTTTTAGGTAGAGAGTGACGATGGCCCAAATAACTATACCTTTTTTGATGTGAGAACGTCTGTTTTTTTGGTCCGAGGCTGAAAGTCCTTAATATTTTTAGGACCTCAGTCTCATAAGTTTTTAAAGTACTTGGTTTTTATTTTTTTACAAAATTATCAAAAGAGTTTTAGACATTTTTTAAGGTTTGTGAAAATGTTTATAGAAAAGTGGTATTTTCTGCACGACCGTCTTCCAAATTCCACCTGACTACACGCTCATAAAATACAGTTCTCTTTTCGGCAATTTATTTATTCTAACTAAAACTGAGAAATTTAACGTGAGTTACATCTTATCTCAAAGACCTAAAACAGTCGGAGCCCAGACCGAACTATTTGCTTTCTCGAAATATTAACTGTTAAATTCATGAGAATTAAACTCAATTTCACTGCCCATAACTTCAGTTGATATCTTAAAGCTTTAGTTCAGTGCTCGTCTGCGTTAGGGCCAGGGAAAGGATTAGCGTATAATTTATGTTTTAAACAACCTGTAAACGAATCCTGGATGTGACGGTGTTTCTCGTGAAGGCAGAAGAGTTGTTCTACTGATATTGTCGCGGCTAAGTTGTCGACTGTTTTCAGCTGAAAAGCATTTGGAAGTCAGCAGCGTTGTCCGTCACTTCACCCCAGATTACAAGCTCACCCCAGATTACAGGTTCTGACAACCAACGAGACAATACGCCTGGATCTCGCTGTATCGAGTATTTAAAAGTTTCTATAAATGTACAAAAACTGTATCTTGTTATACTGGTCACACATGAATCATTCAGCCAGTGAACAGTTTTGGAATTTGAACTCATAAGACTACCTAAAACAACTACCTCGCTTTTTATACTATACACTGCCACAACTAACAAATTTTACAAGTGACCAACAAATCTTAGCAGTGCGCTCTTTTATTTTATAAGAACAACTTTATAAGAACAATGAGGCTCAAATCACTCAAACTTAAGAACAATATTAAGAACAATCTGAGGTTGGGAAGACTTGGAACCACTGACAATATTTTTAAGACGAGATGTTAAAATTCGTTAATTAACCCGAATTAGTAATAATACGCCAAAGTTTCAAAGCTTTCGCTCATTCATTTTCACACATTAATTTTTAACCATATCAAACTAATTGCGAAAAAATGAACAATTCCACACCTTGCGTTTTGTTGAATTAAGTGTAAAGTTTTAAATCTGTCCGCCGATCAATGACCGCGTATTTCCAGCGTCCAAACAGATTGGAATTGGCACCTGACATCTGAGTTGAAGAACCGGTATCTTTGATACAACATTGTAGAAAATAAAAACAAGAACATCTTAAGAACAATCTGAGGCTGAAAGTCTAAAAACTTTAGAACAATGAGGCTTGGCCAAAATATCTGTTTCTTTATAATTATAAAAATAGCGTGTATCACTTGAAACAAGGATTTTCAATAAACAACACTGTAAATTGGTGTTTTACAAGTTCAACAGTTTTAACCTTTGTATATTATTTTAAGCTGTGTTTGTCCTTTATTGTTAATAGTTTGTATTTTAACCACGTTGTATTTGTTTTTCATATTTTAGTTTTCACACCGTCAATAAAGCAGATTAAGGCCAACTAGTACTCAAGCGCGAAGAAAAAATTGTTTCGTGAAATTGTCTTCTTAAAAAAGAAATACTATAAGTATTAATATCAAAATCAATTTTCTTTCAATTCTACTGAGATACTTTTATTTGACATACCCATATATAGATATAAAAGAAACCTATTTTGTTGATTAGATACTCGGTTCCAGAACTCGAGTGCTTCAACGCCTCGCTAGACCCGAAGCACTTCCGGTTAAGCACCTGCTGTGACGTCATAACTGGACAAGGGAACGTCACTCGGAAACAAAGCGGTCGTAAAGCATCCATACAAGACCTCTTTTGTACTATAAAGAATCATACACACCTATTAAAACACACATACATTAATATACATGCGTAAACGGAATGAAAAGGCAATAAATCAAGTGTTCATTGACTCTGGGTCACGTACTAGCCCTGAAGGAATTAACAGAGAAGAGATTTTTTTAGCAAATACACACCTTTTAGCCTCTCAGCGGACCATTATTATTCTTCGCCACAAGAGATCTTTCCCTCGGACCTCTCGGAGCGAAGGAGATTAATAGTCTGTGAGGAGGAACAGCCTTCGTCTACATCCACATCTATTCCAATTCTCTGAAGAGCCCGTTCATCAAAGACAAAGCTCTTAAACAATAAGTGCAATAAAAACTTGAGAGAACAAAATTGAAATTGAATTTCTTAGTGCGAAAACCATACAATCGTAATGATATAAATACATTAATAAAATAACATAAAGCGCCCTCTCGCTTCATTTCTCCGGGACGACCATTCCAGTCTTTTAATGCACTTGGAAAGAAGCTGTGCTTGTAGTATTCAGTTCCTGTGTCCACTTGTACCAATGCTTTTGAGAGAGCACTGGTTTCTTGTTATTCTACGAGGTCTGCGGACAGACGACCAAGGCTTATATGACAGAGACGTGAAAGACGTAAAGACAGTTCATTTTCCATCGCAATTTCCAGGCTATTCCATTCTACATCGCTTATTACTTTATTCAGACCTGTCTCTCTCTGGAAAACCCTGCCGCTTGATGCTGAACACTAAGCAACTCAAATTTGTTTCTTTTTAAGAGCAAGTTAACAACAATCTTAATTAAGGCTCGGTTCGGGGTCCTTTGACGCTTTGTCGTATTTTAGTTTTCTTGTTGACAGTAATAAACATGTACCATACTAAGAACGTGCTTTTAGGCTCAATACCCCAAATATAAGAACAATGAACCTCGCCCAAAGTTATCCGGTTCTTAGAACAAAAAAAGCATGTTGTAATTGAATTCATGTGTGTAACAAAAGTTTTGTAAAGTTAACAAATTTCTTATTCGATAATCAATATTCATCTGATGTTTTTGGTGTCATTCTTTTTTTTTTCTTTTTTTGTTTTTTTTTTTGGAGTCCGTTCTTTCTCAGCTAAAATACCAATGCAGACAAAAACAGTCGCGGTTTTGTTTCCATTCTAGTGGCTAATCTATTGAAATGCTTCTATATGTTCACCTCAAAATATTCTCATAAGCTGTAAAAGAACTAGTCCAAGACTATATTTGAGTTTCTCAACCCTTCCAGCCCTTCAAGAACCAGATATCATCACACAAGCCCAACCCAGTTACACTGAGCATGTTATATAAAGTCATTAACTTAAAGTAACTTCAAAATGAAAGCACTCTTTCTTTAAAGAACGAAATGTGGTCATTTCAACAGTATGAATTCACCGGTGGGTAAATTTATGAACAGTTAAAAGGATTCCTTTAAAAACAAGTCAGTTATGAACTACGTTTCGTGTACATGCATTTAAAATATAATAGATTGCCACTTACTTAAATTTAAACTCAATTACTCAAGTTGTTTTCACAAAAATCTTTTGTAAATATGTTACTACTGCCATAAATTTTTTTTAAAAAAGTAGGGTGAGTTAACACCAGTGCTGAACTTTAAAATATTGCCCGATTAAAGCACACACATTCTATGTTTTCCCATTGCTTTTGCTGTTTTTTGTTTGCAAAATCAATTGCTTTTAGAATTGCTTTTTTAATTTGCAGTGTGTAAAATATCAGTGGAAACGGAATGATGTGGACATATTAACGTAAGGAACAACAACTAAAGAATTCAGATGAATCAGTGTTTAATCTATTCATGTCACGCTATTAAGCTGGGTCAATATTCTGTCCTCTTCACTTCATGCAGAGCTTGATCATATCCTCGCCCAAAATTTAAAAATGATGGCCGGTTCTAAGACCAACATCAAAACAACTTGCAGATTTTGAAGCAGTATAAACTAACTACTTCCTAATTGACTCGTTTATTTACTTGTACCTGTTCAATACACGTGTAGAAAATCAATATTGACAAGTTCATATGTGCTTTTTTGGGCCCGAGCAGCTGTTGAGGAACTGAAGTGTATACGGGTGTCCGAGGACCCCAACAAGAGACCGGGACTGGGTTTCTTTCATTGTCACCAGTTTGATATCCGTGCTACGAAGCTAAGGCAAAACCTGACCACCTTTATCAACAAGTTATGTACATGGCATCAGATGACTTCTTTTAACTTTCTGTTATTGAGCCCTTGTAAAAAAAAGGAAAATTGCTTGTTCTACATTGCAAATAAAAGCACGTGTGCTCGTGAATCGACACCACACCGACGGTTTACATAGTGTGATCGATTGATTGGGCCCCCAAGACCAAGTCAATCACTGAGTACTCACTACCTGCTACTTGCACGACAACATACCTGTGAAAGAAATTATTAACTTTTATTATGCATTACAATAGTGCAAATATTTGCATTGTACAAAACTAGTCTTGCAACCAAATGCAAATTTATATCAGTAAGTTGATTAATATAGTAGCAGTTAATAACGTACTAATGAAAGAGTAGTGCCACTATAGTTGCTCTTTTAATTATTCTAAGAAAAAATATTAACGTTAATCAGTGTAAAAAGTAAAATAACCGCAATCGTGCTCGCAGAATTTCAGCGACTGTCTTTTTATTTACAAAAGAGATGTATAACCTTTTGAAGCAATTAACTTAGCCAGTGGCTATGAAGATATGGACCTTTCAAGTAAATATTACCAATTGAAACTATCTAAAGTAAATCTGTGCGCGTTAATCTTGCTGAACTTCAATTGTAGAGCATAATATAGTATGACTGATTTGACTACACGCTTTTTTCAGTAGAACAAACTTTATAAGAACACCCAGACTAAGATTTGCCCAACAATTAAAAATAAACTAAGAACAACCTCACGCTGAAGTTAATGATTTCAGTATTTTATTGAATAAAGTCCACAGATAAAATTGTAAAGTTATGTTCCAACCAAAACTGAATTTCTATTTAAACGGTAAGATTAACATAACGTTCGTTAACACTAGATATACAAGAGACATGTGTTTCCTACATTACTGTATTGTTTTCTACATCCAATCCAGTGTGTGGAATAATCTGGAAATAAGAACAATTTGAGAACACTTTGAGGCTGAAATCGCCAAAAAATTAAGAACAGTTCAACCTCAGCCAAAATCTACTGGTTCTTATTAAAGAAAAGAGTGTCCTGGAATATTTTGCATCTTTATAAATGTATCCTAGAAATTCAGGGGAATAAAATTGGCTTTGACCAGTAATTGAGCGGTGACAAAAATTTTTCTTTCTGCAAGATGAATTTTGAAGTATCTGGATTTTGCGCCTGTAGCATAAAAGTTACGAAAACATACTATTTTTTCAAATTCGTGTACATCACTGCTGGAAGTTACCGAATTGAAGTTGCTGAGAAAACTGAAACGGTCCTGTTCATTTTCCATGGCTCATTTTAATTTCTTTGCAATGACAAGAAGAAAGCTGAAAGCTAATTGTTTTTTTAACTTGTTCTTAGCACAAAAGTTCATCTGTTTAGTTTTTGTCGGCTCGTGACAAAGACCCACTGACAAAGATTTCTGTTCGTACGAGTATTACATAAACTCGGAGAGTATTCAAATATTGAAATGAAACACTCTCTACCTGGTAACATGTTCAGGAGTGTTTGAACAAGCAAAAGTGAATGATTTTATCTATTTAAAGCAGGAAAGCAGAGTGATACCAAAATCTATTTAATCCGGCCGTCCTTTGGTATCGTTGTTTTTCAATACTATTTTGAAGATTCACAGATTTATTGCAGCCGAGTACCAGTGAACTAATTTTTGGTTAGGTTGAAGATTTTAAAAATTAAAATACAGCATTTATGTTCCTAAAATTGAAGGTGAAAAATGGAGAGAAAAGAACAAAGTTTTATCCGGTGTGACACAGATAAGCAGTTTAATCTTAACTCTTTCTTTAATAAGCTGCAAGCAGATGAAAGTTTTGTATTTGCGGGGCTGAATTCTCTTTGCTTGTGGCCATTCACCGCTGTGTCGATTGTTTTACGATCAAACAGGTTTTAAAACATTTCACACTTCGATTCAATTAGTCATCTATTTTTTCATCACTAAGTGAAACACAATTGAATTGCCGAAGCTATTAAACAGGTTTTGAATTGCATTCACTGGAGAAGTTTTAGAAGCCTTTCTTGGCTTAGCATTTAGTATCGTGATGTTCTCAACATTGAAACTGGGAAGGATCACGGATTTTATTTACTTCTCTTCCCTTTGTTGATACACAATGGCTTCACTCGGGTGCCAAACTGATTAATATTGTCTGCAGCCGAGTTAGAAATATATAGATAGAATAGAAATATAGTATTTTAATTCTTTAATGATAAAAGTTGTATCACAACGTCTTGAGGCTCGTTATAGTTGCTTAAGAAAAAACGTTTCTGAGTAACGGATAGACTTGAACGGGAAGGATGGTTGGTTGCCGGATTTACGGATCATTGCTGCCACGCTTGGCAAATGGCGTACATGACACGTGGATAAATTTCGCCTGAAGACTAAATCTCTCCTCGATTTACAAAATTATAACTAAATAGTCTCTTTGTCTAAAGTTATGTCAGAAATTGATGTAATTGAATGTCCCGAAGACAACAATTAACAGTTAACATTGCTTTCAGATGCACATGATGCAGCTTTTTCCAGCAAGTACAAACTTTTACGGCTTGCTTTTTGCGAGCTAAAAGAACCACGCATTAAGACGCAAAGAAAGGACTTTTTGACTCCAATTAAGTGCAATTTATCAAAATCGTGATTTCTGATTCTGATCTGATTAGCAAAACAAAGGCTGATCTTTTGTTCTATGTTAAATACCTATAGACGAGCACATGGTCTGACTGCAGGCTGATTTAGAGTGCAATCTCCGCCCCTTCCTGCGGTTGCTATGCGGCTGAACCGCCAATCACAGTCCGCTGCAGAAGTGCTCAACCATCATTTTGGTTATTAATGGGTTTGATTTTATATCGATGGGTCAAACCTTGATTTCAGTGATGCATAATAAGGTCAGAGTTTGTCCAATCAGAGTTCGTTTTTGCCTTTCATCAGCCAATCACAAAGCAGCATAACCTTACACCTGTCTTTACCACCAGCTCATGCGTAATTCATTGGGTGCTAGCCTAGGGAGTGTAGATGTATACTGGTGCACTATCAAGTAAACTAAAACCTCCTTTGGCAGCAGACAGTCTTTTTTTTATTATCAGAGATCTTGTACAAACCAAACTTATAGTTGCGAAATGGAAGCTGCTGTAGTCAGTACAAAGTGCAGAAATGGTGAGTATTGCTCTTAGTGCTTTCTTAGATGCGATCACGCGCCAATTATCATATACTAAAGTGCCGAAAAGTGACAGAAGTTCGCCAACCAGAGAAAAGCTGTTCGCTGAGTAAACATTAAGGCCAGCCTTCTAGTTTTTAATGGCAGATCGTGACTTAAGGTAAAACAAGATTACCGGGCCAACCCGTGACACAAATTAATCTGTCGTCGTGCTCTCCATGCACCAAGCCAGAGGGGCTTGCAATGCAACATTCGAGGCATTAATGCTGCAAAATTGCATCTTTTACAACTCCTGCAGTTAAACTGAACGGGCGTGCAATTTTTTTTTCATTTTAATCTGTGTTCAAGCGTACTAATCATACGCTGGACATGAGCTACCATGTGCACACAGTTGCTTGGAAGAGCTACAGTATTGTCAATTCCCAAGCAAAAAGGGGTGAGAAGTGACGACTGTGCTTATCTTCCGAAACTTCGATTATATTTACAGTATTGTATTGTTTCCTTTTGTTTCCAGAAACAAAGCCAACGGTCTTTTGTAAAGTCTGTGGCGACCGTGCGTCAGGCAAGCATTATGGAGTACAAACTTGCGATGGTTGTCGAGGTTTCTTCAAGCGAAGTATTCGACGCAGTTTGGTTTATCAGTGCAAAGAGAAAGGCGTGTGCCCCATAGATGTTGCTCGCAGGAATCAGTGCCAAGCTTGCCGACTGACGAAATGCTTTGAAGTGAAAATGAACCGCGACGGTAGGTAAAAAGGACCTAGCATTTCTGTCAAAATGCATACACACGAAATATCGATATTCACTTTCGAATTGGAAATTTGTTTTTTAATACGTCAAAGAGTGCGACCTTGACTGTAAATGTAAGCTTTAAAAAAACAGTACGAGCAATATCGTTAAGGCTGGTATTTAAATATTTTGATATTTGTGCTTTAAAAAATGAAATAACTAATACGGATACAAATCATCGCAGTAAAATGATCGTTACCTGGTATAAGAATACTGACATTTTTATTTCAGTGTATTAGCGACGGGTTTAGGCGAACAATTAAGGTACCTGCTCAGATAGATTGCGCCATGGCGTTAAAACACTGGCAGCAATTTTTGGTGTATAATAACAAAGGCTGATGTTCTCTTTAGTGGCGGAAACTCATTTGTCCTGTTACGAAATGATGCTCTTTTGAGAGGTAACTCTATGAAGCATCATTGGAGCGGTGTCGCTAGCTGAACATTGATCGTGATGGGGACTAAAAACTCAATCCATTACGAACAATGATCAAGTGCTTGCACCTTCTCAAATAGCACGTCCCCGGCATCATTTGAAAAGTTATTGCAAGAGATTACCTCGCACAAAAAACAAACATTTTTTGATATTTAAACTTCTACTATTTCCCCAAAATTTCAAACATGACATTGTCTAACTTTGTGCAAAAATGCGTGGGTTAATTCTGGTCTTCTCGACCCCACCTGTCATACTCGCGCGTTTTGGGCTTTTTGCCATGATTAACTAAAATCTCAAGCTATCTGAGATATCTTGAGTTTGCCGTTCAAGCGATGGCAGAAGAGCACACTGAGGCCGTGAGAGCAAACATAAACTTAAATTAGTAACAGTTGTTATCTCATTAAACTAGTCGTTATCTACCATTAGAATTCGCCTGTTTAGTCCATTAGCCCTCGAACTTCAAAGCTTTGCTCATTCACCATACTTTATTAACTATTAATTAACGACGCAAGCAAAGAAGGGACTAAATTCGGAATGAACTGGAAGTCAATTTCTCTAAATTCTAAACGCGTAGACAGAACTTTGTATTTATAATACAAAGAACAGCAGATTATGTGTTAGCTTGCTAATTCGTATTTTGGGAAGTATTCACTGATGCTCTTCATAAAATGATGGGCTTTCTTCTCAACACCCCCGCTCCTAACCACTAAATAATTAATGTTTCTGTATAAGGGCGAACTCTAAACAAAACTGGTAAACAATAAGCAAATTACTGACTATGAAGATGATGATACATTTATTCAAAAGAAACTTTTGGTTATTGCGAAAGAAAGAGAAATAAATTATAATAAAACAATGAGGGAAATGTACTTTGACATCGTTTCTTTGAGTTAAATTTTCTGCAAATGAACTCTGCTTCAATGCCGCCATAGATGTTCTTACGAAAGTTACCCGCAATTTTATGCGTAACATTTTGAAAGCCAAAACTGCAGGTCTCGTAGGATTCACGCTGTAAATATTGCTTATTAAATTTTTGCCTGTTCTTCTCTGCTTTATTCATGAGCAAGTCAAGACACGCTGGCATTTTATCTTTTTTGCCAATATAAGAGATAAACCTATGGCCTTTTGAACTTGTATCAAAGTCACTATATTTTCTGAGTGTGAGGTATATTGACTGTTAACCGAATCCATCAATGTTTGATCAATGCAAAAGCAAGAATCGTTTTGTTTGTGTTTGGCTTTACCAATATAAGTCGTAAGACCAACTTTCTTAATCAAAGTTCACCATACTACTTCAGAGATGTCTTGATACGTCTTATAAAAAAACGATATGTTTTTTAAAATCAACTTAGCGAAACTCACTTCATTTTAAAACAAAGAATATTAGAAAAAGCAAATATTCGCCCACTATATTCCACAAAGTGGAAAACGATCAGTATATTCGTTGAATCTCCGATTGACGAAGCAACGAACGCACTATATCGACATGTTGGGTTTTGGGACAACAGCCAATGAGAAGGCGTTGTTTGGTCAGTCGCCAGGAAGGACAGGTGAACGCTATTGAAAACAAATTGCTTTCGTTCGAGTGGTTACGAAATTATCGATTTTATCCACGGGGATTCTTTTGTTTTTGTATTTGTTCTTACAGACAGTACTCTATTGTTGGTTAAGGCACTTAATGATTGCGATATCAGTTTCTTTGTTTACGGGATTAAGAGTGTTGTTAAAACACGAAACTAGTCGCTCTTATTGCAAGCATTCTGAGGGGTAATTTACCGCAATTTGTAATCATGGAACAGTTCGTCAAATACTTACGACACCTTAGAATCCTACTAGTTAAGAAAAACAGTAGTAGAACAGTACTAAACCAGACAAACTGTACGGAAACGTTTCTTCTTTACTGTAAAACCTGAAAATAAAAACAACACTTCCATTTCGAGTCGGTACAATAATCAAATGCAAATTTACACGTCAAACCAGACGCCCTAGTGAGTTTTTATTCTCAGGGAAAATGGATCAGAAAGAAGTGTATATAGAAAACTAACGTTTGCCAAATTTTGCCATATCAATTCCTCTCATTTTTTAGTTTAAAGTACTAAATCACAGTGAACGAGGTTAGGTGCAGTTGTCTCTTAGCTGTTCAAAGCCGTCTGTCTTTCCAGTCTCACATCCAACTACATCACGCTAAAACAGATGTCAAACGGTGTGGATCTTATGCACCATGATGATCGTTACAGTGGACCTCTTTCTCAAATGGACCATCTTTTATCTAAATTGATAACTAAGAATGAAAATAGCCGAGCTCAAAATCAAAATCTAATAATAACTCTCTTATCGTACCACGCCCTGTTTACTTTTTAAAAATCTTTAAATCAAATAGTAGAATTACTTATCTTCAGAAACACAAAAGTGAGGTCAAAGGTAAAAGACAGAGTTTAGCCGAAGGGCAAAATACCTTTTGATCCTGTGGCTATCAAATAAAAGAAACAGTATAACACTGGGCAGCACAGCCACAGAGATAGCACCTGTATCGAAGGCAGGTAACTAGTCAGTAGCCTTGAATGAGTTTACAAATGAATTCGCACAATGGGCAGTTCTTTTGCTGTGAAAGGGTAAACTAGAACCTGATATTAAATATTTCTTGAGAACTGCGCTAATCCCGATTCCATACGTTCTGTTTCTGTAGGTTTTTCACCATGATTGGTACAATTATTTGTTAATGTAAGAGCGTAATCGAAATTCTGCTTTACATAGCCGGAATAAGTGGTTATTTGCTCAGTTCATAACTACCAAGCAGAAATTAGCAAGAAGATAGTCAAATGAGGGTCTGCTATCAACCACATTCCGAGGTCCTCTCGCAGTGGTCCTGTGGTTAGTGTGTCTGACTCGTACCTTAATGGTCGCGAGTTTCAAACCCCGGCCCGACCACCGTGTTGTTCCAGTCGACTCAGCTGTACAAATAAGTACCAGCATGCTGGGTAAAGTTTGAAAAAGGAGTAGCGCCCTCCCCTACCTTTGTGGTAGTAGCTAAAGAAAAAGGAGGAGCCATCGGGTCGCCTTCGACTACGGTCGACTGCTTTAAAAATATTTCTCCGTGCAATGAAATTAAGATAACCGCTCATACAAAAGACCTAGCAGGTTTTTAGATTAACCGTTTTTATATTCTTTTTTTTAGTCTTTTAACTATAAATTTGCACTACCACTACCGCTACTACTACTACTACTACTACTACTACTACTACTACTACTACTACTACTACTACTACTACTACTACTA
>JANRMR010174631.1:0-10783 GCA_025434825.1 Bergia sp. 'catenularis' | reverse complement strand
AGAATCTTGGTATTGCCAACAACCATCACAAACCAATGTTTATTACAATGGGACCAATAGCTCTTTAGGATCTGCTGAAGCTGACACACAGTTCTTTGCCCTTAGGCTAGTTTCAATGAAATAACTTAATTTTATCTTGGAGTTCCAGGAGTACAAAACCTGAAAAATAGTTAGTAATACCCCTATCTTTATAAAAACACATAATTATTATTCTTACCCAAATCTTGTGAGTACCTCCACTGCCCGAGGATGGTTTGCACAGTAAGTTAAATACAGTTCTTTCATCTGGAGAAAAGCGACAATTACTTCTGTTATATATAGCAGGTCAGTGAATGAGAGAGTACAATATTCCAGTGACAATGCAAGTTGTTTGCCTATCAACCTATCCCAAAGGTGAAAAGCATACCATATCAACTTTTGTTGATCAATGAAACATTTTCAGTCTACTCACCCATGTAGAAGAACAGTTTTTTCCAAAACTAGTTTCTCAGCACCTATTCTAAGGACTGGTCAGAACATTTACATCTTTTTTTGACATTCACCCTTTGTGGAGTGAGCATCTGTTATTACCCACTTCACTGCTTTTCACTAACTGTTTACAGTGCAAAATTCAAAATCACAAAAGCCAAAAATACTGAAATAAGATAATTCAAGATTGCCTAAAGTTACAAACACCATTGTCAGCAACAATTTCATTTTATTTTACATTATTAGCTTCACCATAACATTACATAACAATAGAAATAAATAATTACTATAATTAAATTAAATTAATGGCAGGGTCACTGCAACAGCATTTGCCAATTATTGCGGGCCCACAGTATAAAAATGTAAAACAATATATAAAAAGGAAAAAAGAAAAAAAAGAAAAATTTTAAATGACTTTTCACAAAAACCTTAAAATTTTTCACTTTAAAGAGTTGATGCTACAGTGGCCATGCAACTCATTTTGTAATCAACACATTACTCTAACTTGTACATAAATTATTACAGGCTGAGTTTTCTCCCAACTTTACCAAACAATAACCAAAGAAAAGCATTCCAGAACATAGAGCAAACCTATATTCTGTGCGTGTGTGCATGTGTGAGGGGGGTGGGGGGATAAAAACACTTCCCCTCCCTTCTTATAAGCAGTGACCAGAAAATGTATTTGTTTTAATGTAAGAGAAGTCTTTGGAACAGTGTAGGTGTAAGGGAAACAAGAAATAGCCCAGCTCACTTGAAATTGTAATTGAGGCTGTTTTTTTCACAAGCTACTCAATCATATTTTAAAATTTTTCCATTTTTACAATGTAAACTCCAGTTAAACATTTAATATTTTAGAAGAAATGGACAAATATACACCCCAATTTTGTCATGGTTGTAAAATCCAAATTCTAAATTCAAGTTTCAAAGCTCCAAAATCCTGAATTTGACAGCCTACAGACATTTTAGTTTCTGATTTTAACTTTATCTTGTTTTGTTGTGTTGGATATCTAATTCAATCAAAGGTCTTTAGTTTGCCCAAATTAAGGAGACCTATTAAAGAGAGCCCAGCAACACCAACTAGGAAAATTAACAGAAACTTTAAGACAAAACATATTAACAAGAAAATATGACCCTCCAAAGGAATTCCAGCATAATGGTGATGAAACAAGCATGTGTACAACACCATATATGGTCATATTATTAAAGAAACAAAGAGTGTCACAGTCAGTATATATATTTTTGTTGGCATGTCTTAACATGCTACCTCTTGTTTTAATGAGTATGTTAAATGGATTGCTTCTCAGTGTGCTATAAGTGAGTACATTTAAACTGTGTAGCATGATGAGAATTACAGTAATAGTGGAACTAAAAAGTGAAGCAAGATGTTGTTGTGTTAAAGTGGGACAGACACAAAAGAAGCACCTTTAGTTAGTACTGCAAAAGTTTTCTGCAGCACACTTTTAAAATTGTTTTAATATTTCATGTTAGCATCCTAAGGAGAAGATGACAAATGAAATGACAGAACTGTCGATAATTAAAAAATGGTTTTTGGATGGTTGACACACAACTGTACATGTATGGTGAATCTGGCAGATTGCAGAAAAAGCTTAAAAAACAAAACTCAGCAGAAGAGCAAGAGTGGATTCTTTTCAGAGAATCAGATAACATTGGAGATGAGTTTGACACAGATCTTTCAGTAGTTGTTTGTTACCTTGAAACAAAACACCACAATCTTTTAAAATCCAAATTCACTAACTCATTATTTTTCACCTGAATAACTATTTTACCACACTGTATCATATTTTCACAATAGTTTTCCATATATTTCTATGACAGCATTAAATCTAAATGAAACCTCAAGGATCATGTTCTTCCAAACTTGGTGTCTCCACAAACCCAATTTGAGAACATGCTCTGACAGTCTACAATTTACTGTATGGTAAATACTGTATGTGCAGTTTAGAATAACTCTGACTAATTAAACCAAATAATTATTAATATAATATAGTTTTAAAGGTTATCTCAACTACATAACAGCATAATTATTACCTGTGGGGCAATTTTTAGGAAACAAGCTCCCATTCTTTGAGTTTGTAGGGGCAAGCTGTCATCAAAAAAGGTAAGCCACATGTACATATTAGTTTATCAAAAACATCAAGTGGAAAAACATATGGTAATAACAATAATTAGCTTATTACAGTGAATTGTTTGAACCCAAGTGAGTCATATTTGTAATTGGTTAATTGTCCGGGTTGATGCACATGTAGTCCTGAGAAGGACTGTTGATGGTCATGACATTGTTGAAGTCAATGCTTGACATTGGATCGATCATACTGTTTCTATTAAAAATGTTTGTACATTTGGTAGTTGCTGATAGAATCCTATAATGGTTTAACCCTATCTGGCCCAGGCTTTTTTGTGGTTCCTGGGCCCAGAAGGGGCAGAAAGTGCCAGTGGCCACTTTTCTCAATAAGCATTAAAGTTATACTAATCAAACTTGGTATACTAATTAATTAGGGCATTACCAGATGAGCAAATATCTAATTGACCTTTTGTGATGTCATATGACGTCAAAGAATGCCATTTTTGAATCTTGGATTTTTTGAAGTCCCATAAATCACCAAAGAAGGACAAAATGTTTGAACACATTGAAAATACATTTGAAATAAACAAATTTATAATTCTAATGCAAAAACAGCAAGAAAAAGTATTTTTGAAAAAATTTTCCAGACCTGTCATTGAAAAAGTGGTTGCCATGGCAATGACTTAATTAAGTGGGACAAAAATGGTATGTCAAATGATTCCCCAATAAATTTTGGGAAAGTCACCAAATATCATTGCTGGATCTATGACAGCTGCCGAGCTATAGTGGTTTGAAGTTGGCACAGGCACATTCCATTAGGAGAGTATGTTAAGCATTATACAGAGTCCCAGTCAATGTCACAAATGTCCCATGAATACAAAAATACTTGACCATCACCTCTTGCACCCAACACATGCTGATCTTCCCATGCTATAACACTGCTCCTCAGATACACACAAAAAACTTGACCAATCAGATCTGCTCACTGACGAGTCCTTTTGTCCCACTGTAAGCCTTTCACTAAATAAAACTTTACACTAGACAACTGTAAATTTTGAATTTCCAGTCACAATTACTTTCAAACTAGTTGCAGAAATATTAATCCCATTTTTTGTAATATACTGTAAAATCTTTTTGGTTAACGATTTGAAAAATATGCAAATTACATATTAATCCAAAACTTGTTTTTGGCAAGTCTGTAAAACAGAAAATTGAACTGGTCTGGCCTTAAGCAAAACAGGACAAACTTTAAGGCAAACAATGCTTTTGTTTGCCCTCATCATTTGCCAAACTGATGTTACAGAAATAATTGTCACCAGTGCTGTGTGGAAGGCCATTTATAATGAAATTTCAAATCAACTTCATTCATGGTTGTTCATGATTTATGTTTACTAACTGCAACATGTACTTCATCAGTACATACTGAAATTCAATCAAAGACTGGACCAAGTGTACTTATTGGTCTGGTAATCATTAACATTAAATATATTTGTAACTGTATTTAATAAAGACTTACTGTGAACACTCATCTAGAATACTGAAGAGTGACTGTTGAAATTTCACCAGCTCTTCAAAATTTCCACACAGAACTTTCAGATCTTTTGGAGAGAGTCTGAAACAAAACAAGATTTGCTCATGTCAAAAATAGTTTCAAATCTGTTATAAACTTAGGGTCAGTATCAAATATCAGCCCTACATCTTTTATACATGACCACACCAAACCCAAACTCATTAAACTGAACTCATTAATTCTAACTTCTTTACTTCACAATAAAATTAAAACAGATTCCATTTTCCAAGCATAAGTTAAAACTTGTACTCACATATTTGACAACTGCAGGGGCTTTAAGTAGTTCTGTAGCAATGCCTGGGAAAAAAATCAAAACTGAATTTAAGGTACATTGTCACCATAATGGCACCCAAATTCACTTAAAACTTTTTATCCAAACAGTTTGCTGATACTGCTTGTTCAAACACCAGCATCAAGACTGTATGCAGGATTTTTATGATGAGCTACAAAAGAACAGCACAAACGACATGAGCACTTAGGGGGTCCATGGGCTTGCTCCCCTGAGAAATTCTGGTTGTCTGAGAGATGACTTCTTGCATTTCAGAGGTGGTTAGATAGAAAATCAGAGTTTCAATTGGTGTAATATTTTCAGCTGAAGGTTTTTCTATCACATATAGTAGTTTTCTGTACGTCTAACAAATTAAACCTTCTTTAATGCAGTGTTTTCCCCACATATGAAAGTAGACATTGTAAAAACATAGGTAGGTGTTGCGAGGTTTTCATAAACAAAAGGAAGAGGAGACAAGAGTTGAAGAGTAGACAGAGAGTGGACGACATGTGTTGGGGGCGTAAGCAACAAGCACTGTTGGAACAAGGCTCCAGGGGGGCATGCTCCCATGGAAAATTTTTCAAATTCGGTCCTCTTACATTGCATTTTCTGCATTCTGGAGCAAGAGTTTGAATACTTTAAAAGACAACAGACTTCAGTAATTTTTTAATGAGCAAAGGACACAAATGCTTATTAAAGTATTGTCATAAATAAAAGTTTCCTTCTTGACATTCTTTTCAATAATAATTAATCCTTGATTAAGTTTACTTTGTCAATTCATTATTTTTCAAACTTGCCAACAATTTTACATTCTAACAAGCACAGATTTCCTCTAAATAATTTTATCAAATGTAACTGAAGCACAAAGGAACTACCGGTCTCTCTTTTCTTTTTCGCTTTTGCTGTGGCTGAAATGCCTGGAATAAAGTTCTTTGTATTTTCTTTGTTGTGGATATTTATGTGGTTTATTCAAATATTTGACAAGAGTTTATGTGAGCTTGCCATGCAAAAATTTTCCCACGTTTTCAGTGAGCAAATACAAGGCTGCTCAGTACCAGTACAAACAAACATGAATGCTGCTGAAATCACTTGGAGTTTAGCAAGTTTCTTGTGATTTTCATAAATAGATCTTGGCCAATTCATTTACTTTCAACTTGATGCCAAACTATGAATACACTTTCAATGAATATGAGGGTATGCCATTCTGTACGATGTGTAGAAAAACAGCCGACCATGGCTGTGGTTGGCCGTGGTTGGCCACGGTCAGCCCTGGTCACCACTTTTCTTGGCTTTGCTTTTTTGACTGACAAAGACCAACTGTCCATTTCAGTCGGCCAAGTTATAAACCTTGGTTTATTGCTTTTTTGCTGGTCATTCCACAGGCTTATTTCAATGCTTTCTGCAGGTCTGACCATAGTCTGACCATAGTCTGCATTCAGTCAAAAGGGACAAATACCTTGTCTAAAATTTGCTGTTTAGAACTTCTAAAATTAGTGTTCAGTTCATCTTACTTTAGTGCCTGCAATTTTGATTTTGACTGATTTGGAGCATCCCTCAAATTTACTGTATGTGATACCACTGAAGACCTGCATTGCAAGTTTTGATAACCTAAGCCCAGTATCTATTATGTACTGAAAGTTAGTACCTGTAGTTCACTGACATGTGCTCTCTCAGTGTCCAAGATATTCTGGACGACCTAGAAAATAATACTAAAATTAACTGATAAATTTTTAAAAAAATATTTTTAGTAATATAACATCATTACTGGTTTAACAAGTTGTATTAATGATAATACAGTGAGGAAAGTCGTTCAGGAATCAAAATGAGCATTAGTAATCTGCCCGAAGAAATCATGTAAGACCTGAATTTTTCATAGAAATAATGATCTTAATCAAATACAACTAAGTTTCTAAACATTTTTTTTCACCAAGTTTACATATATGAGGGTCAGAATAAAACCAGAAATTAAATGTTCCTCAGATAGTAATTTAAAAAAGAATGTCAATAGAACACTTTGCCTTGCAGAAATGGAGTTGAAGAATAAAGGAGCTGTTCTGTCAATTATGAGGTAATGATTTCATACAAATTTAATAAACATCATGTCAGAAGTAAAGATTCACACTATCAGTAAATTGGAAATTTCTGGATACATTTATTTTTATGCTGACTATCCAGCAGTCATTCATGTCAGTCAACAACCAAAAGATTACTTGGTTTTGCATCCACAAATGAACATAGGTTATGCTGCTGTGTTGTTTATCTTGGCCACTGTCCAGGCATCTTAAACTTGTTAATGAACTATTAAACCCAGTTTGAAAAGTAATGTTCTTTAAAGGCCTTTGAAACATGATCTTTTTATTAAATACCAATACTGCTTCAATTCTTCTAGAACTGAATAAAGTAAATGTAAATTTATGTAATCTTCCTAATTTATATTGACTTCAAAACAATTTCTGAGGTAGCTTGTCTTATTTAAGAACTTCACTTGCCATTTTATGTCAATTTATGAAACATTATTAATTGGTAATAATTCATGTATTATATTATAAATTATGGTAAATTGAAGATCTATAGATCCTGAAATTGACTTCTTGGAGTTAATTGGTGGATAAAGCTACATTCTATCAAAAATTTTCTAATTCTTTGTGATAAAGTGGAGGGTTAATCATCAAACAACCAAAGGAGGGAAGGAAAAGAGAAAAATTAACCACCCCCCCCCCAATATTTTCTGACCTAAAATCTGAAGTTTTAATAGCTGTGTATGCCATTATTTAGGAATGGAAATTAATATTAAATAGATATTTTATTAAAATATGGTCAAACCTCCATTAAGCAACCACGCTGGGGGAATGGCTAGGTGGCAGGCCACTTGACAGAGGCACACGAACAATGACCCTTGGGTGTGGTCAGTCTTTTGTTTAAACTTATTATACAGTAATAAGATTTCTTATAGGAAAAATATCAATAGCAAGAAATTTTGAACAGTATAAAAAATATGACCATAATTCTCTGGTTACTAAAAAACACAGGATATATGTGAACAAACTGCAATATGTTATAGACTAAGCTATGTTGATTTAAAACAATCCATGTTTGTTTGCTTCCACAGCATACTCAGTTAGAAGTTCAAAGTGGAGGATGTAGTTTGGAGGTGCCATGTGAGTTTTACTTCACTGGAGATGCATTTTTTATTACATTAAAAGCAAAGTTGGCTAATTATAAAGGAAAGGTGCACTCTGAAAACATTAAATGGGCTTAGTCATGGTTCTGCGCATGCTCAGGAAATCTGAAATTCAAATCTGTGTTCCGGCCTAGAACGATGACAGTTTGTGTGGTTTTACGCAGAGATTTGTTGTTGGTGGTTTTGAATCTTGAATTATCTCATTGTCTTTTGCACATCAGCTTTCGAAAATTGTTTTGTTAGTTTCCTATTATTTTTATCGTAGTACATTTATTGAGTAGTATTTTACTTTTTTTTAGCTTGAACTTATTTAAATCTTCAAATTTTCAACTGCCACTCAATTTGGGTTATCAGGTAAGTGGTATCGTGATGAATGACTCATCGAAAGTTCAACTGCAAAACTGTATCAAAAGTGGCTGCCGAAGCACTACAACGTTTAGAAACACTATGGCAGTTAGGATCAGTTGGGACATGAAAGGATTTGGCTTTTGAAGAGAATCCATGACACTGGAAACTATTCAAGCCATATGGGATTTCTCCAGTGACACCAACTTTGCAGCCCATCTACTTGCACTGGAAATAAAGTGGCAGCAGAGGTTTATAGTACCTGTATTCATGTCTTGTCTACAGCTAGCTCATCCAAATGTTCAAATCGCTTAAATGAGTGCTGGGACTGGTGGGCGTTTTGATTTATTTTCAAATTATAAATAACAAGCCCACAAAAATATAGATCACTGTTGCATTCTCACGAGATTACGATTCTTTCACCATATGATATCCCATTGCTTACTCTACGTTAATGTTTCTAGTTTGCTCATTAGGGCGACACTTTTTCATCTGATTCATTGGGGTTCAAGATTCATTGAAACCTATAGCAAGCTGTTAGTGCCAACAGCCATCCAGTTGTCTTAGCTTGTTTAAATTACCACACTTTGCATTGAGTTATTCACGCAAGTAAGTCGAGTTTTGTAATGCACTTTCCTATTCTGCCCCATTGCCTTTATTGCATACTGAGATTTCAACTAGTTTCCTGACTACATGTATTTCTGTTTGTGCGAGGACTCCAGGAAGACATTACTTTACCCAGACTTTTGATTCAACTCTTCTTGATTCAAATTCACATGCATCTATTGAAACAGAGACAACAACAAAAACTCGCACAGCTTGACCGAAGTACAAAATGTCATTACACTGTGATCTGCCACATTCATTCTTGATTGAACAATTTTGATTCGACGAAAAACAAAGCCGTTGTTAGACGCTGACTCATGTTTCGAGCATGCACAGAACCATGACTATGCCCAATTAAGGTGAACTGTTCTAAAAAATAATACTGTTAAAGAAATGACAATGATTTTGTGATGGAAATTAAAGTTGGTGGATGAAATTTCAAGCAATCTCTGGTCTGACTTTAGTTAACGTATACTATTTCAAACTATTCAATGGTGGCCTCAGCCACTTAATAGAGGTGGCTGCTTAACAGAGGGCCACTTAAAGGAGGTTCAACTGCAGGTGTTTTTCTGACTACTACAAATATTGCTATTTGTTAAATCACTCGACGTATGTTCTGCCTGAAACAGGTTTGTCAACAACCTTTTAAAAGTACCTGGTTAGTGTCACTGAATCATGTAAAAACTGAAAATACATTTAAGCCTCTTTAATATGTTTTCTCTTTTCGTCAAAAAATTAGCTGTAGAAACAACCGAAGTAGCTGGCTAGTTTTGCTGGCTGTGGGCTCTTAGTTTTTCTGAATTATACACAATCTATCACATTCCAGGTAAGAAAACTTAAAGTTATGAACTTGCTACCACTATCATTTCAAAGTTTTAGGCCTGTAATACATGAGGTCCTTACTGCATACATATAATCTGTAAACTGAATAAATGTAACAATTCAGATATACCTACCAGTGTGTGGTATACTGTGACACTCTCCCTACTGGATGCTGGTATTGAAGGAGATGGGGAGGGCACAGCATTGGGTGTGGTTGGTTCTGGGCCTGACATGACACATAGAAATTAGTGCAATCATGCAGTTGAGCAACGGTTTTGTCCACACTGACCCATATAGAGTAGGAATTATAACACAATGTAACCATTATTAAACAATTTTAAGCAAACATTATTATTGTTAAGATTTATTAATACCATATGTATTTAACCAGATAACTCTGAACAAAATTGGACCATGGGCACACTGCAACTTGTATCATGCACGTAAATCATCACAGGTATATGAAATGGATGTCATTTTAAATATTGTACATGTAGATGTATTATTGGAGGCTGCATACAATTTTGGCCAAAAATGCCGTATAGAAATTAGGCAAGGGGTTGAGCTTTTTGGTGGAGAATCCCTCCTGAAGACAACTATATTGAGTACCCCTCACCCCTGGTCAACCAGGTTGTAAGAACATCTCAGCAAAAAATTAAGGCATTACAAATAGTTGGAAACATTGACAAGGCATTGAGAAAAAGTTGAAGAACCATTGATAAAGTGAATAATTGCTTCAGACATTGATTTAAGTGATAAAGCATTAAAAAGTCATCAGGTTTGGTATTGCAATTTTTCACAATATCTCTACCCAGGCTACCACCTACCACCTCTCTCTACCTAAAACTAAACTTGCTACAGCCCAGAATTTATGTCTTGCTGGAGAAAAGTTTACAGTCTCGGCTTATAATCAATACTTTTCTGATTTTTTTTTGTTGATCACCAAGTCTAACTTGTATCTTCCAAAAAGGGGGTCTCAGCTTATAGCTGAGATCGGCTTGTAGGTGAATAACTACGGTATATATCAGTTGTCCTTTCAATTGACAACAACAACAACAACAATACTTTATTTCCCTATCAGTTCCAGATCAAAGAACAAGATGATGAAAAGAAGGATAGGGGTTTACTGACCACCTGAAATAACCATAAGGGCTAAAAATAAGATGAAAAGAAGAAGAAGGGTTTACTGACCACCTGAAATAACCAAAAGGGCTAAAAATGAGATGAAAAGAAGAATAGGGGTTTACTGACCACCTGAAGTAACCATAAGGGCTAAAAATGAGATGAAAAGAAGAATAGGGGCTTACTGACCACCTGAAATAATCATAAGGGCTAAAAATGAGATGAAAAGAAGAATAGGGGTTTACTGACCACCTGAAACAATCATAAGGACTAAAAATGAGATGAAAAGAAGAATAGGGGCTTACTGACCACCTGAAA
>JANRMR010174520.1:0-12196 GCA_025434825.1 Bergia sp. 'catenularis' | reverse complement strand
TGGAATACATGAATCACAGTTGATCAATGAAAACGACAAACTGGCGAACGGCGATTCTACTGCAACCGACAAATAATTACTGATTTAAGAGTTTGAAGATTTCTTCATCCTCGCCTGTCTGCTGGAGTTAAAATCAATAGTATTTTAGCAAGAAACAGAGAATTACTGGCCAAAGATATACGGTATTCCGACTAAAGTTCTCAGTCGAAAATTTTGGTATTTCCTGATATTTCAAACAACAGCTACAACCATCTTTAATTTTCCCCCTCGTTATTGATATGATCGATAATGGACCGGTACTCGGAATGCTTTCTGTCACATCAATTGACGTCAGTGGAAAAGATAACTTTCAGTTGTTTGTTTAGGCTTTACTTAAAAGCTACTTTATAAACATCCTTCCGTCACCGTATTGGAACTAAAACACGTTTTTAACAGGAGGTGAAGTCCCATTCTGAAGTCGGCCAGGAACGACAGTGCCAAATTGGGTCAGTCAATGTTGTCGTTTTCTAAACATTTTGTCCATTTACAAGTTTCGATATCTTAAGAAAGTTAAACTGTATTCATTGAAAAATTCGATAGTCTTCTTAAAAGTTATTGTTGTTTAACAATTTTAAAAGAATTCTTATAAAACTAAAGCTGCAGTGAAACTCTTGAACGAGAGCAACAAACAAATCAGCCGGCGTGACCGTGTATTTGGTATTTCCTGACTTCTATATTTACGTTCAAAATAAACAACTATGGTGCCTCTTGCTCTAGCTCGTTCAGCTTTAATATCAATAATGCACTAAGAAGACAGTAGAAGACAGTAGAAAGTTGTTTGTTCAGAGTCTACTTAAAAATTGACTGAGCATCCCTTGGTTTAACTTAATTGTTACAAACTTTTCACTATCATGTCTATTACATTTACTATGGCATGTAATGGACTGTTTGAGAACAAAAAGCGCCGCAATGTCATTTGTAACAATTTTTGAACTTTCTAGAAAAATGATATTAAATTTTCAAACTTCCTGAGAGTTCGTTTCACCAAACTTCATGTTTTAATCCTTCTAGAACATTTTCTAATATTACTGCAGTCATAATGGACTCGAATCAACAAAACATATTTTATACCTGTTGCTAATACCTATTACATTTACTTCGTGTGAGTTCTTTTCACTTAACTTCCAGTTCTAGCCCTTTTACAACAGTTATTCACATGCATATTTTGCAACTGTTGTTAAAGACAATTAAAATTTTCTTTGACGATTTCTAGAAAAATCCTACGTCATTTATCTTTTTGAGATTTCGTTTCTTCGAGCTTCTAAAATTTTGTTCACATCGGTACTGTCATAATATACTAAGGGGAACGCCACGTATCAGGAGGCTCAAAGGAGGTTTGTAGAAGCTTCATTGATTGCATTTTTGCAGAGATGTTAGTATTAAGCGATTTCAAATCCACTGATCTATAAGCAATATTATTTTTTTCGTCAGGCTCTAAGATCAAGCGATAATAATGTAGGGAGATGCCCCAACTGACGATTCGTCCCAAACAGAGAAGAAACGGCAGTACCAATTAATTGAGATACTTAATCGTGATCAGATGATCAGGGCCGGCGGAAGCTCAGAGACATTGGGAGGGGGGGGACAAAAAAATGCGCGCGCAAGTTCTTTTTCCAACGGGGGGTTGAGCGGCATGCTTCCCCGGGAAATTTCGAGATCCTAGCTCTGATACGCTTATTTCGCATATTTTGGGGGTGTTTTTGCATATTTTTTTTTGTTCAGCCAGCGATATTTTAAATTTTCTGACGAAGATGGCCAGTTTTCTAAGCTTACAAATTATTAAATGCGAACAGCGCTGCATGGTTGGCTATGTTCAGAATACGCTTTCTTGTAAGCACTTCGCGCGGCAAAGTAAGATCCGATCGCGGTTTGCAGATATAGTTTATATGGGAAATAAGACCTTGTGAGCATAAATCAACACACATCAACAAAGGTTTGAGTTATTTTGCGTCATTTAAACATCTCACTGATACTCGTAACCAACGTTTCTCATTCGTTGGTTACGGAATTGTTTTTGATTCCAAAAGACTTGAGACCGTTTATGATTTTTTCCGAGATTCCCGCAATGTAAGGGATGGTAACACGGGTTTTTCTTGACGGTCCTCCCGCCGTATCACTTCTCTGGTCTTTCTTGAGGGATTTTACAAAAGCCCAGTCAGGATAACCGCAAAACCGGGATCGTGTGCTGCGTGGGCTGCCTCGCCCCCTGTCACGTGACAATCAGCTGTCACGTGACTAACTTTTATCCCTGATGAAGACCGTAGGTTGCGATCGAAACGTCGATTTAAGATAAACTTTTTTTCCCCAGTATTTGATTCAATCTGTATAAAAATCTGAAGCTACTGGATGAGTAACAATTTACACTTCTATGTTATTAGCAAGGGATCCTTTTCTATTTCCGATTTCTGTAGTGTTACCGTCAACGGAAGTGACGTAAGAACCGGACTCAGGGAACTTTATTGTAGTTTTCAAGATTGTGGCGAAGGTTTAAGACTAACTGTGTATTTTGAAGACGCTTGCAAGTCCTGCGTTCTCTCTTGTTCAAAAATGATTTAATTTCCTTCCAAACGCTTGGATTAAGTGAAAGACATAGTAGTTGTAGCATAATGATCTTTCCATATATCAAAAGAACGGGTTGAAAAGATGATTTAAGTGCAAGTTTTCTTGACTGAGAAGTTGGAGCAAGCAGTTGAAGTTATAATTTATGTTTAAACTTGAATATGCCATGGCTGCAATCTTGAAATCTGCAATAAAATTATTTTGATTAAGGTTCTTAACCTTGGACGACCAAATCATAACAAATTAAACCAAGGAAGGATCAAGGTATACAGAGACAATGCAAGGTTACGGCACTTTCGAAATTTCATGGACCCATGATATGGCATGAAACGCGACGTATAAAGATTCGATGCTGGCCAACAGTACGTTCGAGATTTTACGGACCCAGGATATTTCTTTGTACGCAAGGTATACAGGGATATCGTTGGAATGATGTGTAAGGTTATGGCGCGTTCGAGGTTTCACGGACCCACCTACGTTATTACGCATTAGTCAGGTATATACGGATATCATGCATGAGCGTTATATTTAGGTAATGCACTTTTGAGATTTCGGCGTGGAACTAGTTACAAAGTGCGACAAGTTTGTTGCATAGTGCGACAGGTATTGCAAAGTGCGACGATCATTACGAAGTGCGGCGGTTCAGCTACTTCGCATTGAAAGAAAAATATGGATCGGAAGAACTTCCAGTTACAAACTTGATGAATTTTTTATTCTTCAGTGTATGCAAAACTAAAACTAATAGAAGTAAATTAGAGATTTGACTTATGTAGCAACGTGCGTGGGTTATTTGCAAATTTATTTTCAAAAGTTAAAAGTTGGAAGCAATTGGCTCAGTAGAATATTTTTGGTTTATTACTCTCAAGTATCCGAATTTACAGAAAATAAAGTGTAGATTGTAATACATAATAATAAACGAGATGGGAGCTAGCCTTGTAGCTCAGTTGGTAGAGTAACGGTAATCTGTTCCAGAGGTCGTGGGTTCGATCCCGCCGGGGGAAGAGAGTTTTTCTCTTTCTCCGTGTGGACCCTTTCCTTTCTAGGGCTGTCGCTTAGAAGGAATTACTTGGGATATTTGCACAGCACTTTAACTTAACACAATTTATAAATGACAATATAATAAATGGTCTGCTTATCAAGCCATTTTTTTTCCAAAACTCAAAAAGAAAAAATGTCATAATCGGTTCCAAAGGTATGCGCAGTTTTTTCACAATTAATCTACAGCTTAAAGTACCTACTTCAACACTCTATAACACAACAAGACATGTTCAGTTACAACCCCCATAACTGTTTGAGTCAGTATAATCTCGACCTCAATTTGTATAGTATATAACCACTTTACTCGTTATATTGAGACGTTACTGCAAATAAACTTTTCCATGGATCAAATACTAAAACATTGAAGACCATTAAAACACAACAATCAGAATTACTCTTATATTAATCTGACTTACCAAGAGCTTCATTTTTGCAAATTTAATCTTCTCCAAACGAGGACAAATTGTTTCTTTTGTTACATTAACCACGCGGCGTGCTCCTTCTCGGTAATGCAGGCCTGTGCCGCGCTGATTTATATACCTATCTTGAAACTCATTCTCACCATGTCGTTTCCGAAATTGAGAGCCCGGCATGTAATATTCAAAAGAAAGCGCCGGAGTAGAAAAAAGATACAAACGGAAAAAAATTTAACCGGAAGTGCCAAACAAAAGTACGTTACAAAACAAAAGATCGATCAATTCCAATTTCTAAATTTTTCGATTCGCTTTCCGGTGTCACACCAATACACCCACACATTTATTTTCAAAAACAATAGTTTTGCTAATTTAATATTTGAAAATTGTTAAGACAGTCTTCGAGCAACCATCACGCACAGTTGTAAAACAATATGGAGGAAGACCTCCTTTAGTAGCAAGACTGAAACAACTCGAGTTTTGTTTTCTCCTTGCACAGTTGTAATATGCCTGGACCCAGTTGTTCGAAAGGTGGTTATCTTTAACACTTGGTTTGACCAAAATTCAAAGAGCAATTTCTGCAATTTCTTCGCCAAGGAATATATTGCCAGTTATTATAAAATACTGGTCAGATTTTCCTTAGGAACCAAATTGCTAAACCCAAAATGGCAGCTTAAATCAGTTTGTAAGGTAGTAAACGCAGACATGTTTTTAAAATAGCCCTGGGTTAGCGCTCAAACTTTACGACATGCTTGCCATGCTATCGCAAATAAAGTATTTTTTGTGTAATCAGTCCTCGAAGACTGCTTTAGAAGGAATGGACCAGTAGTTCGGCATTTTATTCATTAGTGAGGGGGTAACCATTAAGGCACAATTAAACAGATATAGTAATTATTAAATGTGTTAAGTTAAAGTGCTGCATAATTAAGATGGTAATGTGCGTCAATGAACACATGAGTGTGCTTAGCGGCCAAACCTTAATGGTTACCCCCTCACTTATGTATTCATTGCCGCACATTACCATCTTAATTACCCACGACCAGCACCCAGCTGCCCTTGTAGCTCAGTTGGTAGAGCAACGGTGATCTGTTCCGGAGGTCGTGGGTTCGATTTCCGCCGGGGTCAGAGATTTTTTCTCTTTGTCCGTGTGGGCCCATTTCCTTTCTGGGGCTATCGCTCAGAAGGAACTACTTGGGATATTTATACAGCACTTTAACTTAACACATTTAACAATTACTATATTTTATTCATTACACTGGGTCACGTTCTTTTTCAATGGCATAATAGATTTTAAATCAACGTTTTAAACAATAAACTTAAAATTTTTAAAACGTCAGTTGCCTGAGACGAACATTTTCCCCCTTCAGATGAAACCGACCTAGAAATTGGGTCAATCGAAGTCGCTATTAGTAAAAAAATTGCCCAATTTCGACATCTCAAATTATAATGCCATGATTTGAGTTAAGAGTCCTAGTTCAAGTTGGAGTGTATCTGTAGATCCTGAACTCTTTATTAGGGGTCGTTTATACGAGAGACGTGACTAAGATAAAAAAAACGCTACTTACGTTAAACGCGAATTGCTCCCTTAAAGAAGGAAAAAAAAGGCTGTTGGCGTCTTAGCTTAGTCGCGTCTTGATTAATGCTGGATTGGGGGTTGAGCTGTTCTTTTCTAAGACGCGTCTTGCCTTGGACGTGAAATTTGGCTGCTCGTATAATTGGATCAATTCGCGTTTGACGCAAGTGGCGTCTTAGTTTTAGTCGCATTATATTTTTTTTGGTATTACACTCTTTTATAAGAACGTCTAATTTTGGGGCTGAGGCTGGATTTCAAGAATTTCAGCCTCAAATGTTCTTAAAATGTTTTTATTTTTTTAGGATTGGGTACAGTAATTTAGTGATTTCTTAAAGGATGTACAAGTGTCACTAGTTGTCTTTGTATATCCACATTCGGAGTAGCCATCAGGCGATGTTGCACGAGCATTATTTTACGTACATATTGTATTCAGTGGAGATAACTTGCTGTTAAAACAGCATATATAAAATAAATGTTCTCTACGTTCAGCATGTTCTTAACATGTTATTAAATATTGGGATTTTTCAGCCTCAACGTTCTTATAAAAAAGGTTCTTACGAAAAAAGAGTGTATTAAATGGTCCTGTGGTCAAAATGTTCTGTATATATATATATATATAATTATTTTTCAGCTTGGAGAAGCTCATAGAACATGTTTTTGACCTATGACGTCAATTCAGGTGGAGCCGTGATCGGAACCTAATAGATAACAAATATTTGTTACATATAGATTTGGTTTACTTATAGCCAGTTATCACAAACTTTAATTTCTGCCAGATTAGAGAAAGACCAAAGGTAGTTAGTTGAACGACTGTGATTACAACGAAAAAACAAAAGAAAAACAAACAAACAAAAAAAAAACTGACGAGGGTCACTGGAATTTGGAAGGTTGAAAACAAGCCGTTTGCCGGAAATAAACCAAAAGAGTTACACGTCATAGCAAAACGGAAAACCTATCCTTATTTTAAAATCAAACCTCGCCTTGTTTCCGGACAAAGTATCGGCAGAGCGTCAGGGGGCGAAAGGCCACGGACATCGGTCGATTGGTCATGGGCAAAGTACAAACCGAGAGCGCCAGGGGGCGGAAGGCGTAGTAAGGCCACTGATACTGACCGATTGATCATGCATAGAGGCACAGGAAGTTCTCTTGTCTGGGCTACAATTAAAAGCAAGGGGGTCTTTGAGGAAGGAGGGGTAGGAAAAAACACAAGTAGTTTTTTCGGATCACTCAATGTGTAAGCAATTACGTGCTGGCAATTGGAACTATAAACTTCCGTTCTAAAACTGATTCCCATAACATCAATATTTGATAAAACACAATTATTAGTATAATAATGTCTCCGAGCTGGACAATTCTGGGACGAACGGAAGCTAACGCTTTTATCTCGTTTGTTTAACCCACTCCGCTGTCATCTTCACAACACAGCCAGGTTTGTTGGAAAGCCGTCAGCTGTGAAAGGAAATGTGTGTAAGCATACCGACTGATCATGCCCGCGGGCTATTTTCCGGTTAGTTTTTGAAACTGAAAAACAAGTTCAGAGCCGAAATATGTTGAATATTTTAAAGCTGTTTCAGCTTTATAAGAACCAACAAAACGTTGTTTCTAGCAACTTAAATTCTCAACCTCTCGCAAAACTTTGTATAGGTTGTGTTCGTTGCCTGTGCTTGCTTCCTTTTCGTACCTGCTCGCGCGCTTCCAAAGACCCGCACTCAACACCTAGATTTTATGTTTAAAAAATGAAATAAAAAGCCGGCGGTATTTGAGTAAATTTCAAAGCATGCTGAGTCCTGAACGTTATTGATAGAATGTAGGAAGGGATATAAATGCTTTGGGAACTTGAGAACAAGCAAGACGAAGCTATTGTTAATAGAATAGCAACACATTTTAAAAATCAAAAAAGTACAGATAACTATAAAGTTGCTGAAATAAAAGGCAAATCAGTAACCGATCATCAGTAGGATACCTAAAATGTGTGCAATTCTACAATTGGTTTTGGCTCCATTAAATCCTAGACCGATTGCAGACCATTTTAGGAGGAGCCACCCACTAGCGTATTTCACCTTTCGACATACTCGTCCGAAAAAATTTGGTCTTACGCCATGAGCGGGACTCGAATCCTCATCTCCTCAGTCGTTAGTCAGGCGAGCTATCAACTGAACTATCAGGACTAACCAACACAGAACACAGAAAGTTAACAAGGTGATTTGAATAGCTGTGGGGAACCCTGGACTCAAATTCTTTCTTTACTCGAGTATGTGCCTGACCTTTAGAAACCTACATCGGTTTTAGTAACAACTAATTCAAGTTTTCGAGATCAGCTTCAATTTTTAAAGCTATCGATTGTATTTTTTATAAAATATCATAAAATATCACATTCGAAGGTACAAAAAGCAGGTTAAAGATAACGTTTTGCACTTTGGAGCCATCAACGTTAACTGATTTCGCTATAATTACAGAGCGAGGGAGTCCCAGTGGCTGCAGATACACGTTTTTTAACAATAGTACAATCAAAGAGGGAGGGAAGCCTTGTTAAACCTGACAAGTTTAAATTGCATGTTGTCTCTCGTAACCAAACAAAATCTTTTATTTCAATTTTCGAGTGTGCTCCTCAGTTTTAATTTTTTTTGTATATCATTTAATTAACGGTTTTAGCAAAAGCTTAAGAGACATCCTTTTGAACTCTGATCATGAAGTACATTTAGGACGAACAGGTTATGTCACCATTTTTATGGTTTGTTCCATAAGATAACGTATATTGGACACTTGGGTTACTTTACCCACTTAGCACATTTTAAAATAAGGGTAATAGGTACGAAGGACAGACTGGCCCTAGACGGCTCTGTTACTGATCTGAAATAACAGTTTTAAATTCAATCCAATGTGCCACATGCTTTTAATTTAAAGACGGAAAATGTGCGCCGTGCCTCATGAACAATCGTGCTATTAGTATTCGTTAGATTTGAATAAGAGTACGACTATTTAGGTTTTTGACTACGAGATTTTCAGTAGTTCTTGTAATAGACAAAATACGGCGACAAAATATGATCCGACAACGATTTTGCGAACTCATGTCACGAATGTGGCCATGCATACCGAAAAGTCAGTCATGTTCGGTGTCGATGTCAAATTCGTACTCATATAGGAATATCTAAAGGTCTATCTTAAAACCACGCGGAAAGATTAGAGAGCACGATAGATGCGAAGAAGAGAGCTTTCCGATCTCCGTTCTTTGCATCGGGTACTATTATACATAATTAAAACCCGGCTAGGCAATCACACACACTCGTATAGTCTGAGCCACTTTAGAATACTGAATGGTATACATTTAACATGCTCTATTGCAAATCCATAAACATTACATATGTATGATTTCTTCTACTCGCACTGATAGACAACGATAAAGTATGTATTTTTGATAGATTCGAAGTTTGTTATACATTCATAATTTCAAATTAATTGATTATAGTAAAAGTTATCTGTTTTCTTAAATTGTCAATAGACCATACATGTACGATAATCAGCTGAAAACTCGGTGCTGTTTTCTATGAGTGATAGTTGAACTTTGCTTCACTTCGCTATATATTCACTCACTGAAACCGCTATGGTAGCTCGTGTTCTGACTGTTAAAAGGGCAGTTTCACGATAATTCTACACAAAACTGCCGTTTTCCAAAGCTATTTCCTTTCAGTTTTGTTCAACGTATATTGATCAAAGCGATTCAATTTGACGAAGAAACCATTTTAACGAAAAGAATTCTCAAGGATCGACGCATTTTGGCACTACATTTCGCTAGTCAATAATTTATCCTACGGCCCAACACTAAATTCGCTCCAGCACTCATAACCGTAATCCGTTTCAATCGTCCACGAAACTACGCTATCTGCACAGTATTTCCGACGTTTAAGGTAGAGTTGTGCTTGTTATATCTGCAACAGAAGTAACGTCTTTTTGCCGAGCAATGAAAAGATTGCGCAATCATACCGTGAAATAGCACTTTCAAAAAGAGCACAGGAGGCGGAACGGTAAATCGAAAGGTCAAGAGCAACACCGAAAGGAAGTTCAACAAACTAAACGAAAGGTCTGTCGTCGTGGTTATTGTTACTAGGTTTTTGCTTTCTTAAACAAGCGATTTCAAAATGGATCTAATTAATTGGTAGTTGAACTTCGTGTCAAGCAATTTTTGCCTTGAATCATAGTTGTCACCGACTTCAAATGCGCTTGTTCGATTTTGAAACTGATCACGTGTAAGATTTCAGGCCAAATTAAATTGCACTCCATTCAATTCAATTATAAAATAATTCACACAAGAATCACACAGTGATTAGAAAACATCGTTATCAGAATTGATAGAGTAGAGTAGATGCCGACGTAACTTTATTGGAGTTAAAACTGCAAACTAGAAATGGTCGCACATTTCTTTGAATGCCATTTCAGTTGTTGCAGTTATTTACCATGCCGTTCTACAATCGTGAAATGTTGTTAAATATGTGATAATATAAGACAAGGTATTCATCCGGGTTAATCATGTTTTTTTTTTAAAAAAAGATAAACTGTTTTGTCGACGCAGGCAGAAGAGGGTGATCATTCATCACGTAATAGAAACAGTGAGGCAAAATTGAAGCAAAGTTTTGATGAAATTTTTCCGAACCTTTAAAAATAAACGTTTGCTTATACTCGTATCTTTACGACTCATAAAGCAATCTGAATAGCTGGAGAAACTCCATGAGAAGTTTTACGGTGAGATAAGTGGAATTTGTCTTTGTTTACAACTCGTGAAAATGCACTTTGGCTTTTTCCGGACGAAGTTTTATGCCGAGTCCAAGGATTGTTTTTCAGCCATCATATCTTGAAATGAAGTCACTCTAGATCAAAAATATTTTGAAATACTGACACTTTATTTCATATGTAATTAAAATGTAATTTGCTTTTTATGATTACGTGTCTCGCCCAAGTTTTGCACGCAGCGGAGGCAGTCGAAGTAATTTGTAAACTCGAAAAGTTTAATGTAAGTATCCTGGAACGGTTCTGAGAAACCAAGAGCTACATAAGTCAATAAGTTGTTAATTTTTCCAAAATTAGTTCTATGAAACTGCCAGCGATAACTCTATTTCTTGTTCAAATCAAGTTGAAATGAATCTGCATGAAGGCCAGAATGAAAGACAACTGACAATGCTACATGTGTCATTTGTGGTCTAATATTTGGCTCACACGAATCTTAGGAAACGAGCGGACCTTTATTCATTCATTCTTGAAATTACAAAGAATCTGGAAACTAATAATCACAAAACCAGTACACATATACATAACGGCCCACAATGTTTCATCTGTAATTCTTGCCGAAGAGATCAGGCCCGTAGCCTGGAATTTGTGTGTGTGTGTGTGTGTGTGTGCGGCGGGGGGGGGAGGGAGCCGACATTATAGCGGACTCGGGAGTATAATTTTTTGGAGGGAATGTAGATTATAGAGATTGTTTCACAGATTAAATAAAAATATTTTTTTGAAACGACCACGACCGTGAAGGGCCGCGGCAGTCCCCTCAGTTAGTGAATAAAGTTTACTATAATTAAGGTACGTATACAAACTTTTTGTGTTAAACATTTTTTGCTCGTGTAGATGGGAAATTTTTGGCAAATTTCATGGAGTGTCAAATGCATTTGTTGAAAAACTGGCGTCCTAGTTATTTTATGGTAAAATAAATTTGCTTGTGTAGACGACTCTCAAAGAAAATTTGTCAAAATTTGGAGATAAATGGATTCCCAGTCCCTCGTTTGTAACTTAGTTTGCACGGATAATTAAACATGGCGGCCACCAACACCAGTATTCGTTTGAGCGACAGAGGAACTTCACTACTTCTTGAATGCCCACGCAGTCGCGAAGACTTGTGGAATTCTAAATGCGAGTTTTATAGGGACAGAAATAAGAAAAAAAAAGCGACCACGAAGAAATTTTTGCGATTATTTCAGACGAGGTTCCGAGAGGAAACATTAAGATAAATGTAGCAAGCAAGCTACGTCACTACACACATGGCCTCTATTGATTTTACATTTTCAAAAATGGACGATTTTCCCAGGTCTTTCCTTTATGAAATTAGCATTTTAAAAAATTAAGATTCGCATCGGCAACGTGCGTGTGGCTTGCTAACTGCCCGTGAAAGGAGGGAAATTAGCAACTTGGCGCAAACGCAATACTTGATCTCTCTAATAAGACGCTAAACACCCACTGGGAGTCACGTAACCAATTTCCCCATGTCACGTTTGTGGTTCACGATTCACGTTTTAAACGTGGGGAAGGAGGGCTTTAGGTACGTTATTTACCTCAAGATTTCGTCGCTTCTATCATTAGTTATCTGACGTAAGAGGAATGTATTTTAATTAAACGAAACCTTAATTTTACGAAATACGGTTTTGAACACCGAAAAGAAAGCAACGAGTCGCTGTCATCCGTATAAAGCGTTTTCACTCAATCCCAAGAGACCCAAAGGCGGCCATGTTGGTGATTAAAAACGTATTGTCAAAGGTGGTCATGATGTCACGTGAAAGTACTTTAACAATACATTTTTAATCACCAATTCTTT
>JANRMR010174409.1:0-12197 GCA_025434825.1 Bergia sp. 'catenularis' | reverse complement strand
GTGTGCTGAACACTGTGTTAACCTGAACAGAACAAACCAAATCGTAACACCTTCTAGCTCCACTAGTGCACAATGTCTCTCGGTGTGCTGAACACTGTGGTAACCTGAACAGAACAAACCAAATCGTAACACATTCCAGCCCCACCACGTGCACAATGTCCCTCGGTGTGCTGAACGCTGTGTTTACGTGAACAGAACAAACCAAATCGTAACACCTTCTAGCTCCACTAGTGCACAATGTCCCTCAGTGTGCTGAACACTGTGTTAACCTGAACAGAACAAACCAAATCGTAACACCTTCTAGCTCCACTAGTGCACAATGTCTCTCGGTGTGCTGAACACTGTGGTAACCTGAACAGAACAAACCAAATCGTAACACATTCCAGCCCCACCACGTGCACAATGTCCCTCGGTGTGCTGAACACTGTGGTAACCTGAACAGAACAAACCAAATCGTACCACCTTCTAGCTCCACTAGTGCACAATGACCTTCAGTAAAGTGAACACTGTGATTACCTGAATACAACAAACCCTATTGCAATACCTTTTACATGTAGCTCCACCACGTGCACAATGCCCCTCGGCGAAGTGAACACTGATTATATCTGAACAGAACAAACCCAATCGTAACACCTTCCAGCCCACCACGTGCACAATGCCCCTCAGTGCGCTGAACCCTGTGATTACCTGAACACAACAAACCCTATTGTAACACCTTCTAGCTCAACCACGTGTACAACACCCCTTAATGTACTGAAGAGAGCAATTACTATAACAGATCAGAGGTCTCAGCATTTTTCAGCTCCATCACGTGCACAGTGATCTTCCATGTACCGAACTTTTTGATTAAGTTCACCTGGACAGATCAAACCCTATTTTAAAATCTTCCAGCTCCACCACGTGCATAAAGATCTTTGATACACTGAATACTTTAATTACATTCACCTGGACATATCAAACCCTAATTTAACATTTTCCAGCTGTACCACATACACAGTGATATTCTATATACTGAACACCGTGATTACATTTACTAGGACAATTGTCAAACCCTATCTTTAAACCTTCTAGCTCCATCACGTGCACAAACCACCTTTTATACACTGAATACTGCGCATGATTACGTTTACCTGGACAGATCAAACCCTATTCTAGCTCCATCACGTGCACAATAACCTTTCATACAATGAACACTGTGATTACATTTACTTGGAAAGATAAAAGCCCATCTTAACATCTTCTAGTTCCATCACGTGCACAATAACCTTTCATACAATGAACACTGTGATTACATTTACTTGGAAAGATAAAAGCCCATCTTAACATCTTCTAGTTCCATCACGTGCACAATGACCTTTTATATACTGAACACTGTGATCACGTTTATCTGGACATATCAAAACCTATTTTAACATCTTCTACATGTAGCTCCACCACATGCAAAATAACCTCCGGTGTACTGAACGCTGAGATTACATTTACCTGGACAGATTAAAGCCCAACTTAACATCTTCCAGTTCCATCACGTGCACAATTCTCCTTTGATACACTGAAAGCTATGATTACATTTACCTGACAGATCAAACCCTATTTTAACATCTTCTACATGCAGCTCCACCACGTGCACAATGACCTTTTATACACTGAACACTGTGATCAAATTTACCTGGATAGATCAAACCCTATCTTAACATCTTCCAGCTCCACAACGTGCACAATGCCCTCGTAACGTTTACTCAGAATGCCGGGCTCGTAAGCGAATATATGATCACCGCGGAGAACGGAAGGGCGGTTTTCAGCCAGGCCAGGGACCTTTGGAAAATATAGCAAGTTAAGAAACAGCTCAGACAAAGACAAGCATCTTCAGACGATTGAAAAAAAATCAGACAGCTACTGTATGTACGAAAAATTCACTGAAAGTTGCCTGGCTTGTAATATCGGCTTGATGGAGCGTGAGATAAATGCATGGTTTCATAAGACTAAGGATGGATACATACTATGAATTACATGAAGAATGAATGGTTGGATGAACATATGGATTGGATGAATGAATGAGTTGATAGATGAATGAATGAATGAATGAATGAATAAATGAATGAACGAATGGATGGATGGATGAAAAAAAGAAAGAAAGAAAGAATGAATGAATGAATGAAGTAATGAATGAATGAATGAATGAATGGATGGATGGATGGATGGATGGATGGATGGATGGATGGATGGATGGATGGATGGATGGATGGATGGACAGATGAAAGAAAGCATGATTGAATGAATAAATACGATGATAAATGAATAGATGGATGGATGGATAAATGAGATGACAGACAGACAGACAGACGGGCAGACATTGACAGATGGGTGGATGGTTGGACGGATGGATCCGGATGGACTGACGATTAAATAGATGGATGACTGAACGGATTGTTGGCAAGATGGTTGATGCACTGACAGATGATTAAATGGACAGTGGAAGGATGGATTAATTGATTGATAAATGTGCGAATGGATGGACGGTAGTTGATGCATGGAAGAATGGTTGGATCGATTAACTAATTCATATATATGAATGGATGGATGGATAGATAAAAGAATGGACAGATAGATATCGATAGACGGATAATAAGAGACAATTGGAGACAAAATGAGGGAAGGATAAATGTAAACAAAACGAGTTGATTTCTAAAACGAGCTCTAAATTTTGGCTTAAAACGTCTAAATTATTGTTTCTAATGCCTTCACAAAAAGATAAACATGGGTTATGAGTTAGACTCTGCCCAACGACTTTACCTGAAGGATCAGCAGACTTGGATTCTGCTTGTCCTTAGCAAAAGTCACACCTTTTAAGTCATAATTGCGAATATCTCTTTGCATCTGGATTTCTTCGATATGAAGTAGAGTAGAAAACTTTTCTTTATACGTTTCAAATGACACCTCATTCTCCAGCTTGCTCCTGATAAATCATAAAGAACAATTTAAGAATTCAGTGATTATGGCCACCACAAACCTAGGTATGATAAATTGTCTAGTTGAACCTCGCTAACTGATACAAACATCGAAGGGATGGAAAGAATTCGAAGTGTCCGTAATATGGCTCCAAGCGTCCGCATAAGAAGTCATGCACTCATATATAACTTTTGAAAACCATTACACGCGCTTTTTTTTATAAGAACAATTTTATACTGAAGAACAACGAGGCTCAAATTTGCCCAAAAATTAAGAACAAGCTAAGAACAATTGAGGCTCGGCTTCAGATGCAAATGTAACTGCAAGTTTTTGTTGAAAAACACAACACATCACGTCATCACATGTGGCGTTTCATTGCAGGTCTTTTTGCAGTTAGAAACACTGGTTTCAACGCGTTTAAATAATGTACAGTCCATGTATGTACAAGGTAGACAGTGTTCAAAGTACAGTGTACCGAGTACAGTAACCACATCATGAATTAAAAAAGTGTCAGTCAGTCACGAGACAGACAGTCGCGATGTTGCAAGAGAGTCACGAGAATTTCTTGCGCAAAACTGTGTTTCAGTACACTTAACTTGCTGCCGGCCGCCGGCAACACGCTAATTGGATTACCAACATGTTAATACTAGTATTTGCGGTGATAATTGACATGATAGAAACAAGAACAATTTAAGAACAATTGAGGCTCAAATTGTGCAAAAACTTAAGAACAACGAGCCTCGGCCAAAATTTACTGGTTCTTATTTAAAAAAAGCGTGTATTCAGTTTCTCAATTGTGTGCAGAACTTTAGTCCTGAAAGTCTAATTCTGCTTTATCAAGTACACTCGAAACAAATATTGTTATGTACATATACATACTCCCTACCAGTGTTATGGTTAAGGCTGAACACTGATACTAAGAGCTTAATTATTATGCGTTAATTCGTGTAAGACAGTGCTCAATTCGTAAACGAGACATAAACAGTTTGCTTGAAAACAAATGAAATGTAATGTTTACAACCTACAATGGGCAATAATACTATTCGTTTAATATGTATTTTTATCCTCTAATTTGTCTATGGCTTCCTAAGTAATCATATTATATTGTTTTCATTTTTTATCTTTCTTTCATTGTTGAATATCTTAGTTACATGTAGATTACTAAGTATTGGTAAAGTCCCTAATTAGCATGTCTATCAAAGCTAAATAACTTAATTAGACACTCAAATAAAGGTGATTTTTTTTGTTCTTTTTACTATTATCATTATTATATTATCTTTATTATTATTATTGTTATTATCGTTATTACTATTATCTTCAACATCTTTACTGTTGGATAGATGGATAGCATTTCTTCATGTAGGGTTATTTAGGTTAGCCCTTTCAGCTTCATGGTTAAAACTGTTATCAACAGGGGTTCTACATGTGTACATGTACTTACTAATAATTATTATTAATAATATTATTATAATTGTTATCATTACTAAGTTATCATATTTTTACTTATTTAATTAACTACCTTCTATGCTTCATCACCTACGCATAAAAAGTTGATAACTGCAACCCCTACTAAAAGGTGGCAAAATATGAGCAGTACATTATTGATGACTGGAATCAGTGAGACTACAAGCACAGTTTCCGACCATAGACAAGCTAAGGATGGAGGTTATGGTATAGAAAACTGACCTTCTGAATATAAGTTTGCAGTAGACCAAATATGCCTGTCTAATCATTTTGAAATTTCACCTCTATTGTATACTAGGTAAGTTGTTATAAGGAAAGAAGAACAGTGGTCAGTGTTCAACCCAGAGAGTTAAAAGAGCCAACAAAGTACACAAAAACAGTTTGCTAACATCAAAACTGATTACAAATATTCTAATATTAAACTGGATGAGCAGGTAATTGATCAATTATGCAATATATTTACCAAGGCATCTGATAGACTGAAATTCTGCCAATTTTAAATACTCATATTTCTGTTGTGTTTTATTGCTATTGAGTGAACTTTTTACTAAAATGAAGCCCATGATTAGCAATTTAGCAGCTTTAGCTAAATAGTTTGAAAGTTCAAGGTCAATTTATGTGTTAAGTCTCTTAACCCTAACACCTATAAATTAGTTTTACTAGCCCCCTCCCCCAGTCCCCTCCTGTCCTGGACTTAAAAAAAAGAAAACAAGAATTCAAAACAAAAAAATAGAGACAAACCATTAAACTAACTCACTGATAGTGCCAACCTGATCAATACATGTTTAAAGGTGGTAGGTTTGCTGTAATTGTGTGGATGTTGTCAATGCCTGTATTTGAAAAAGATTGAGCAATCGAAATTGAAACCATGCAGTATCTCCAGCCCCCTTTCCCCTGCCCCTCCATCCAGCCACTTTTCTCTGCTTTAGAGTTCAGAATTTCTAATAGCTGCAAATGCAGTGTGATGGAGGTGTCAAACAACTGTATGTTGTTCAACATCGATGTTTTTTTGAGGGTGAAAAGTGCCAGAAAATGAAACAAAAAGCAGCAAAAAACACCTTTTTGTAATGGATATCGAACTGAAAGACAAAGCACTGAACAGGAAAGTTCCATGCCGGAATGAGATTTCATCCAAGGTCCTCATGCTCAGATTAGGTCAGGTATAAACTCATGTATCATTTCTCAAAACCATATAAACTTTGGCAAGAAAATGACCAGACATGAGAGATGAACTGACATCTTGGGATGAGGCTGTTGTCCTGGAAAGGAAAATTCGCATGTGAACAGATCTAGAATTCCTACAAGAAATGACACACTAATAGTCCATGAATAGGACATTGGTCTACTTACTTTAAACCACCACTGATTTGTTTGTTATACAACACTTGGGCTTTGAGTGCAATGGGGATGAGATATTGATCAACTCTCTCAAGCTTCAGTCCATTCTTCTTAAGCCTGTACAGATCAATAGTTAACATTCTATGAGTTTTGGAGCAACATTGACTAGTTAATAAAAAAATCAAGTAAATATGATAAAAGTACAGGGAAAGGAAAAGAATAATCCATAATACATAGGTGATATGAAGGAATTTATGGAGAGATAATTGGATCCTGTGAAAACTGTACAAAATTGCTTTTTTACTAAGAATTCTAAGAAGATACATATTTTTACTTGATTTGTATTTTCGGTTAAAAGTCACAACTTAGTTACTTTCTGAGTCATTGAAAATGTTTCATATTTTAATTTCAAGGCTGGCGCTTATCTCCAGCATTTCTGCACTACTTATAGTGTTATCCAATGAGAATACATGACTCTTCCAACATGGAACAATAATCCATATTGTTTATACATGTAGCTCCAAAAGATACTGGCATTAATTAATTAATACAATTACATATACTCAGTTAACTGAAGCAAGCTGATTAAAGTGTCTTGTTCAAGTTCACAATTATATTACTTGGTCAGACTTTTCAGTTTTAATAACAAACAATAATAACAATAATGATAACAACAATAATATTATTGTTATTAATGTAGAAATACTCCACTGATACAAGTAGTTTCAGCATTGTCTGTCTGCAAGCCACAATTACGTGTTACCAAGAGTAAACTAAACTGTTTCATAATAGGCACTTTGATTTTCCTACTTACTTGGGTAGCGGCAATCCTGGTGCAGTGACGATGTCATATGGTATCTTAAAGGAAGGACGCGGTTTTACATATGGCATCTGCACCTTTAGATCATCATATAGGTCACTGGTAATACGCACAGAAATGAAGCGCATGGTATGGAACTCTCTGCCTTCATGACCAAAGGTAAATACCACTGGTACATAGCTGTGTCCAAACTCTGTGCGTCTTCGGCATCCAACTATGAATGTCACACTTTTTCCTAAATTTAATTTTGAAACTCAAACTTAATTTTGATGGAAAATTCACATGATACAAATACACAATATAAAATTCCCAATAAACTTCAAAGTGGTTAAAAATAAAGCATTTATAGTGGTTCAAGTCACTTTTCTTCTTCTTCTCATGCCTTTAGGCCCCCACTGAGGCATGGGGCCACTTTTCTTGATACAATGCAAACTTAAGTTACAATGTACCTGAAGAAAGTGATTCTGCTGGTTAACCCTATCTGGCCTGGGGGGGGGGGAAGAGTGCCTGCACCAAATTCAAACCACTAATAGCTCTGCAGCCATTGCAGATCTGGCAATGATATTTGGTGACTTTTCCTAAAGTTTATTATGGAATTATTTGATGTGCTGTTTTTGGCCCACTTAATCAAGCCATTGACATTGCAACTACTCTTCAATGACAGGTTTGGAAGTTTTTTTCTCTCACTGTTTTTGCATTAGAATAATAAATTTGTACATTTCAAATTAATGCAATTTCAATGTTTTCAAACATATTTTTTCCTTTTATGGTGATTTCTGGGACTCGCGTTGAAAACATCCAAGATGGTAGCATGAAATCTAAAATGGCGTCCTGTGATGTCACAAAAGGCTAGTTAGATAATTGATCATCTGGTAATGCCCTAATTTATTACTTATACCAGGTTTGGTTGGTATAACTAATGCTTCTTGAGAAAAAGGGCCATGAGCACTTTCTCTCCCCCTCTTATTATTACTTGACAAAGGGCCAAGAATTACGATAAACAATACAGTACCTGGGTTAAGTGTGCCTCGGAAGATATCAATGTGTGCAATATCTTTATAGTCAAAAAAGGCAGAACTCCACAAGAGAGTACAATCTTTGATTGTAATGATGTCCGCATTAGAGGTATTCTTCACAGTAAAATATATCTTTCCTGCTTGCCCAACCAAAAGTTGATGCTCAATCACACCATTCTCATTTTCTGCTGGAAGTGAGGTCACCTCAACACCCATCTTGTCTCGAATAAGCTCTGGGCTGTATGTGCAATTGCAGAAACAAAATAAATACTTATTATTAAGCAAGTTATCATGAACTGGAAAATTTAATATTTAATAATTAATTTCAATGTGATACTTTTCTGGATCGTCAACACAAACAATGTACAATTGTTAAACTGAATTATCAGTCTGAGACAAAATCAATATTAACCCACATCTTTGTACAGAAACTATTTACCATCTTGAAAAAAAGCATTTATTTACTTTTTTGGGATAATAAAAGCTTTCAGCAACAATACATTAAGTTAACTAACTTTTTCCTGAAAGTATATTAAATCTGGCAATATCTGCCTGCTGGTACTGCATATTTTACTGCAGAATACCAAAAGCTTGAACAATATTGACTCTGAAGGGACTGTTATAAAAAAGTAAAATGTGTACCCTTCACTTAGCCAGACATTCACTTTTTTTAGCATTCAATATAATTAAATATTGATCTTGAGTGATGGTAATTGATGGTGAATGATCATGGGTGATGGATGAAAATGACGAGTTATAAGCATATGGCAAACTTTAAATCATTGTCACTCATGCATGCAAAACTGCTTTGTTGCAAATTGTTATACACAGTATCAGTGAATATAAAATGTTGATAGATCCAATCAGATTGTATGGTCAATTAGCCAATCACAACATGTCCTATATAGAAGAAATCATGTGGGGTGTGAAGATAATTGAATTTTAGTTTCAAGGGGTTAAAACAATAATAAACAGGGTGTACATGTAGTTAGTGACTAAAATAGTTTTTATGCAATACATGTAAAATAAGGCTCATATTATCTACAAACTGTTGAGTAACTTTCTTTTTATTATATAGAGTGACGTACATGTATTTCTGCATTTTCATAAAGTTTTCAGAAATCTTAGGAAAATACATTAATTTTGTGTTATAAATACTTGAGAGAATTTACAAATTAAAGCTATCAACAAATTCCAAAAATTTTCAGAAAATAGTTGTTATAGTTGATATATATCTTCACCATAAGAATTTTATGGTTGGTACATGTACATTTACCAGTAAAAATCTATTTAGTAAATGATCTAATATATATATAATAAATACAGTTGTATGCCCTATTTTACTATCAAGATTATTATCAATTTTTAATATAATAGCCCATTTCCCAATTAAACTTCAATTCCTGAGGACAAAATCTTGGAATCAAGGCTTCACGCTGGTTTTCATATACTTCCTGTATTTCCTCACTCAAGTTATTGTTTGCAGGAGCTGGAGCAAATATCAGAAATGGGCTATTAGTAAAAGACCTAGGACAACCAACAAGTGAGGGGGATATTTCTTAAACAATGGGAAACTTAAGTTTTGAAGAATTTAACTGTTTTTCTGCATTGGATGGTCTTATTCTGAAGAAAGGCTAATGCTTGAAATGTATATCAGCTTTCAAGGAAACCAAACGTTTAAGCAAACAACATACCATGTCAACTTTTGTTGATCAACAAAACATATTCAGCTTACTCACCCACACAAAAAAACTTTTTTTTCAAAACTAGTTTCCCAGTGTTTATCCAAAATACATGTACTGTGACAATCAGGCCCTGGGCCACTATGCCGAGCCTCAAGAAGTTTACCAAGGAAATACACCAGGAAATTGTGAGTTATCTTCAACCCTTCCCTAGTATTAGCAGTAACTTAGCATTCCATTTAGCCATGTCCACTTACTTTTTCCAAAACTAAGTTTTGAGTCACATTTTAAACTTTATCGGTTGTTTCCTAAACTTCAAAGTCATTCCAAAAGGTTTTCAGACTACATGTAATTTCCACACAATCATCTAATTTTTATATTTCATGTAACCAGTACTTTCAGAATGTCTATCAAGCCTGCACTACTTTTTCCAGTAATTATTTTATGAGAACCACAATTAAAGCCAATTGTCATCCAAATGCAAGGGAATTCACATGTGATAAGATCCAAATGTGGCATTCTGAACTTAAGTTAAGCCTGCCAGTTGTTTTAGTCAATCCAGTCCATCTCAAAATTCATGACCTTAATTCAAAACTCTTTAAAAATCTCAAAGACCACAAGACCAAAAAACTTACTGGGTTAGACCCTAACTCCAACTCCATACCTTCAGTCTATTAGAACATCATTACAACATATTAGTTACCTATAATTCCAGAAGATCTATCCCTTTCAGAATCAGAAGAATCAGTACTCAGATATTTTTTAAATCTATCCAAATTTCCCATTCATTAGCCTATTCATTCCTGCTAAGTTTATTATCATATATCTTCTCCTTTCAGATGAATATAAAATAATATAAAATAAGTTCACTGGTTGTACTCATAAGGATATTAAAACAATTCACCGTACCGAAAAAGATGCACACACTGCATTGTGGTAAATTAAACGGGACAAAATACTGTATGCAAAGAATGTAAACAAACATGGTTGCCTTTGAGACAGATTTGCAACAGTAGGCAAAAAATGTTTAGCTAAAAAAAAGTTGTGTTGCTATAACTACCATGAAAGCTGCAAGCACAATTAAATCACTGACATTCTATTCTTTTCCAAAAGTCACGGTGGACCTACATACATATATACATATATATACAGTGTATATACACATGTTCCCCGTAGGGCTTTTCAGCAACCTTTAGCTCCTGAGGTCGAACCGAAAGCATAATTATACAGGCGCCTCTGGCAGCCACTATATGGTCCATGTCTGACCTCGGAGCTCTGCCTACAGCCAGTTGGAATAAGCTGTATACAGGTGACAGACCACAACACCAGGATTACCCTGCACTTTTCAAGAAGTGTGTAGGTTCTTTTAAGTCCCCCGATAGAATGTCGAGAGACTAGACCAACGGTTTAACATCCCTGTCCATGGACGGTGTAGCGAAAGAAGACCTGTAACCCAAAGTTCAACCCTCGACCAGGCTGAGGATTGAACCTGGGACCTCCTGGTTGGCAATCAGAGATCTCACCAACTGCACTAACCTCACACACAGGACCATGACCATGCAACTGCAATGCATGTTTGTTTACATTCCTTGTATATTTTGGCCCTTTTACCACAATGCATTGTGTGGTACCATCTTTTTCGGTGTGATGAATTAACCATCCATCCAAAAAGAACTAAAATCTCCCAAAGTGTTTATGGTAATGTCTGAGGTAATGAGAATGTAGCAATACATGTACATCAGTTGGCAATTTTGGAAGAGAAAGGGTTTACATATTAAATAAACAGGTTCGTGGTGTATTCCCAAAATAAAAAAATAGACTTTTAAATGAGAGAAGATACAGTACCTTGTCAGAGATACCCTTATCTTCTCTAGAATCGCCTGTTGTCGATGTTTCACGGTTTGTTGATGTTGAAGGAGGGACTCGGCTGATTGAAAGGACTTCCTGCACGGCCAGCAGAAGTGTGCGTTTAAAGCGCTCGAGCTCGCCAGTAATGACCGAAATACATCCTCTGGCTGGTCATCAGTTGAAAGGAGATGAAGCGCAGCTTCTTCTCCACCACCAAATACAATACTCCCTTTAACTTCTTGACAGATCCCCAGGTGATAAGTTAACGCATTAAGAATTCTCCCGAACGGTATTCGGGATGTTTGACTTGGCTGAAACTGCATCTTGTAGATGTCTTGGAGATCGCTTCTCGGCATGGTTTTCTTCAGTGAATTTTTTTCAAGGAAACCGTTAAAGCTCTTAGCCATAGCTTTTTGTTGATCCTTGGTGCCGCTGTTTCCAGGGAAAGAACGGGGTTTTCCTCGCTGTCTCGATGACATCTCGTGTCGTGTAAAAAACTGCACTAGACAGAAGTTAAAATATAGGTAGTAAGGTACACTGACTACAATCTACGCAGCTACATCACGCATAGGTGCTGTAGTCATGTTGAGAAATACTTAGTGTCGCTAAAAACGCTGAGTGTGGTAAATAGAGCTTTAAAAGTTTTGAAGAACCTTTCCTTGAAAAAAAAAAATACATGTAATACAGCCGCCATTTTCTTTTTTTGAACTGCCTCGGCCTCGCGCGAATCGCGTGATCTTAAATGGGGGTGGGGGAGGAGGGGGAGGGGTAGTAAGAAATTTTGAAATTTCATAACATTCAGTTATATATCAACTGTGGTTACTCGTTAGGCTAAACGTTCGCAACAGAACGACCAGAAAACTAAAATTGAACCAAAGCACCGGCGTCGACAAAACCAGGATCGGATCATTGGATCATCGGATCGGACCATCGGATCATCGGATCGGATCACCGGATCGGATCACCGAATAAACAACACAAGAAAAAAACATAAAATACTAAATTGAATTTAAAATAATTCTAATTAAAATAGTTTTACTTTTTAATCAACAATTTTAACACATCAATAATAGACCGAATGTA
>JANRMR010174297.1:0-10807 GCA_025434825.1 Bergia sp. 'catenularis' | reverse complement strand
TTTTTTTCCCAGCTCACCCTCCGCCCACCCTGTCGTGTGGCAGCGCACGTTGTGAGGAAAAAACGCTACATTGGTGTTATTTAATTCAAACTAAGTTAGTACCGGTTACAACCACATAAACCATGGAAACTAAAAAAGGAAGTTAACGCACAGCATAAAATATTGAATCGAACTTCACTCATATCTTGTACCAAGTGCATCATGTATCTACTCTTCTTAATAGTGGGCAACTTGTTTGATGCAAAGACCAGAGTGAACATTTGAAGTTGAAACTTTACACCAAAGTTAAATTTTAAATTTGCTATAGCAATCTCATAAAGATAAATCTTGAAAGAACTTGAACATGTTTTAGCGTATGTCAGATTATCAAGTAGGAAAAAAGTAAGCCGGATGTTCCTCGCCATCGACTTCAAAAGCAAACTGTAATCTTTTGTGAAGCCGGCAAGGAGGTCGAGTGACGCCCCTGAAATATGTTAATAGTTTTAACTGGTTGTAGGCCTTAAAAACCAAAATGTAAATGTGTTAATGTGTTTTTAGTGATAGTTGTCTTAGAAGTTGCCTTCGCTAGCTATACTAGTCACTAACACATCACTATTTTGTGGCATATGGTGTAGAAACACAAGAAAAGCCTCCATGCCCATGGTCAGCACCTGATCTGATGGCAGATGTTTTCCGGATTATTGCTGACGGCTTTGCTTGTCCGGCAGCTAGAACGCTGAGACAGACTGGAGTTCAGCTGTCGCTACATGATCAAAGGGATCAAATCGAGTCAGTGCAACCCTCACATATGTCGTTTAGCATGCAGCAAGTTACAAATGCTATTTTTCTTTGATGCGTCGGACTTAAACGTGATACTGAACAATTACGTCAGTAAATTTAATTCTTTGCATGTTAAAGTTCAGCCTCCCTGAAAAGGCAGAATTTTGAAAGCATTGTTGTTCCTATTTCGTTATTCATTATATAATTAAAGATAAAGAGTTTTTAAAAAGAGTGTTTTTGTTAACAACAAACTGGATTAAAATTTCAATTGCAAGGAACCATCTATTTTGATTCAACTTGGAGATTCAGTTAACCAATGTTACTGCGTGGTCGTGAAAGATAAGATGCGATAAGTATTTCCGCCTTGTTTTTCTCTCTTTTCTATAATAATATAATGTTATACACATTGTTTGAGAAACACTTAAGCTGATGAAACAAAAACTCACTGAAAGATTCTGCCCTACTGTGCTTTGCATTTGAACGACATCGCTGTGAACTCCACGCAGAGTCGCACTCAACAGCTTGGAGTTGGACTTAGTTTTGAATGAGTTTCAATAAAAGAAAAATCTTTGGATGCAGGCCCGAGCGCTGTACTTTTGTATGTGGATAAAGATTTTTACAACTACTTACTTGCTTGACTCCCCCGCTCTAAGCGACTTATCCATTTTATTGTAACAATTTCGCTGTATTATTACTATTAACTCGAAAGACTGCATGATCTTATATTTGCCAGCTGGGTTTCATTCGACTTCAATAAAATGCTGGTTTGTTAATGTATTTAAAACGGAACGTTTTCTTTTCGAATTCCTTTAGAATAAAAATGATGACAGAAGCGCTAAAAACGTATCATATCATATCATTTAGTTTAAAATTATTTTTCGGTTCTTTACAAAAGTATTTCTTTCAGCCGTTAATTTGTGACGAATGGCCCTGTCTTTGGCTTAATCCCGAGCTGTCTTAATCCAATTTTCAAAATTGCAAACAAATTAGCGAAACGATTACTTCTTAAACAAATGTTAATCCGCGGTGACATGCATTATAAGATTTAGTTAACGTTTCTTCTATCTACGTGGTTCGGGGTAAAGCAACATGATTGAAATACACAAGCTGTTTTTAGCTGCAATTGGTACCAGGTGAAGTTAGTTGGGACGATTGAGTAAGAGCTTGAAACTTCTATATAGTACCATCATATTGTCAGTTATAGCTCTGCTAATTCTGAATTAAAAGTTAAAAAGAACAAGTGAAAGAAAACTTAACTAATTGTTCCGCTGCGCGTAGAATAGGCATTTGTAGTTGTTGCATTTTAATTTGCTAAGTTTTCCTTATGAAACTGGCTTGCAGTAAAAAAGGAAAAAAACAAATGCCTGCTGAAGTTCTTATCATAAGCAATATGAATAAAAAGTAAGAGGTTTATAACCGGTATACATAAAATGAAGACCGGTTTCCCCTGTGTGAAATTTATACATTTTCTTGAACCTTTGACCCAACCTATTTTTAAGGTGTAGCCTGCGTGTCTCCAATTGAAGTCTAATTGTAATGATTTATGATTTGAATGAAGACAAAAAGTATGCAGCGGGTACAAACTCTGTCCTAGCTAACTGAGCAAGGTTTCTCGGCTAACTGATAATCTCCTATGGATTACATGGGGATGCTTTTGTTCAAATGTTATTAAAACATCGGTTGCCTTACTTGTGCTGATGCTCAGTATTCGAACCGATGAGTAGTTTCGCATTCTGTCACCAAATTTCAGGTACCGATATATTTGTGCAAACACCATGCTTACTAGTCTCTTGCAAATTCTCTCACTTGCTGCTAAGTCACTAACCAGGCCGCTGGTTGAGAACCAAGTACTTTACGATTTTCTTCAACCATTTAAGTAGGCGACACAAGTAAGTTGTGACTTGCCTAAGGCAAAGTTTGGGGTCATCGAGACGAAACTTGTAGAATTTATCTGATGCACAATTAAGTCAGTAAAACTATTGTTATATCTTTCGGATTCATTTGAACTTTGTTAGCAGCCATTTGATTTAAGTAAGTAAGTAATTATATAGTAATTCAATTGTCGGATTTGCTGTTTGAAATATAATGTTACCTGCAGCTGAGACCACGGCAAGTCCTCTCAAAATTTGTTTTCACCACTCAACTTCAGTTCTAGTTGTTGCAATACTGAGAGACATAAACGAAACTACACCCTGTTGGCAAAACTTCTCTTTATCACAAAAAATACATTCCGATGAATTTCTCAAAGTCACTCATGTCATAAAATGAAAAATGGCTACTGCTGTTTTAAAAGAGACTGGCCATGTCCTAAAGTTGGGTGACATAGATCGATGAGATGCTTGGCGGAATTTTCGCCAAGATAATTGTACATACACATTGCGATAACAAAGATCGATTGGCCTTGCCTATATTAGGAAGTCTTACAGATTTCAAGGTTTACCGTTGAACATAATAATCCAGTAAACTGAAACTTTCACCGGTGATAGTTTAAATTATGTGGACATTGATCGATTAGTTGTTTTCGTTTTTCACTGAAACTAGTACCAGAAGTGCCATCATTTTCTTGCTCTGCCGACGAGTCGATAATAGGATTAAATACTAAACTCAAGGATTGATCAGTGAACAAGGAACTAATAAAATTTCATATTAAGACTGGGAGTTGTATAAAAGTTGTCCGTCGACGTGTAGTTAGTATCGGCATTTCATCTTTCAGTTACAAATGGCAATAAAGTCAGTTAAAGGAAATGTATTAAGTTATTCATACTCTGTAAATGCAAGATGAATCTTAATCGTTCTAAAAGTAGCACTAAGGTTTGTCCTGCAGACAACTTTTTCTCAGATTTCTTACCACAAAACTGCAAAACACTCACTGACTCAGGGGGCCATCAGTCTTTACGTACTTGATTACTATTTATTATTGTTTTTTGTGGGGAAGGGAGAGCGGAGAGTGATCCTGTCGGCGGTTCTGTGCAAGCAATGTTTCAATTTTGCTGAAAAGGCTGCAGGAATTATATTTCGTTTTGAAAATAAAGTTAGAAATTTGTTCTGTAGCAGAACGTTTGTTGGCTTGCAGAGCTTTCATTTCCAAATTAACTGCCTCCGTCCTTTCAATAGTTAGCCCCTCAACAGTTTTTAATAAAAACATTTTTTTTTCAATATAAGCAGTCAGCCTGGCACTTAGTGATGACAGTCGTAAGTAAATAAAATTAATTTTGACGAACGTATACAGTTATTGTACTGCGTGAAAAAAGGACTACTCATAAACGTGACCACATAAATTTGATACAAAACTAAGAGTTTGTCTTTCCCCTCGCCCAAGTGTCTCGCACCGGCTCGTCCGCTTTAGTTTTTATGCACTATTTCGTTTCCGCTCGACGAATTCAAGATATAAAAATAGGAACTGTTTGTTGACTATGTTTCGTTCGTTAATGATAAACCTGTCATGTTCTTATACTTTATGGTAAGTTTATCAACGATATTGCAGTTCAAGCTGGTTTCAGGATAATAAAATGGAATGAAACTAGTTTTCGTCAGTTATGTCAATGAAGTCACGGATTAACAGAGGTCGTCTTTGAAAGTTATAGGCTGATGTTACACGGGAAGACGCAACGCGCATGCCGCTACACGCTTTTCTTAAATATATGAGCTGAGTCTCAGTTCTCTTAATTTCTTGTTCAACTTGACGTCAAATTGTTTTTAAATTGTTCTAACGCGCAAAAAAACTGTTATAGTTGAGAAATGGGATTTGAGACAGGTCTTGAGTTGTACATTGTTCTTATTTGTTCTTGAATCGAGATGCCTAAACCAGCTGGCGCTCTCGGGTTTACCGGTTCTCTTCAGAGCTGCTCCGTAAGCCTCAAGTCGTGTTCCTGTGTAACTCATATTTACTTATCAGTATAGCTATTGTTAGATTTAAAATTTCTGTTAAGTGCAAGGAGCTGCTCCGCAAGCCTCAAGTCGTGTTCCTGTGTAACTCATATTTACTTATCAGTATAGCTATTTTTAGATTTAAAATTTCCGTTAAGTGCAAGGAGCTGCTCCACCAATGCAATGAAGTAAGAACTGATTCAAATCACTTCTACAATGCGACTTCGTAACTGGGCCCATTGACTGGCGATTCTCTCACGGGACAACTGCGGCGGAAACCGTCTGCCATTGTCGTCAAGATCTCATTTCTGGTTTATTTTCGACTTAATAATGATAATGAACGACTAAGCGTCTCCCTCGGTTGAGCGTGGCACGCAAATAAGCATCTCCCTCAGTTATGCATCGCACACAATTAGTCATTTCCCTTGGTTAAGCGTTGTACACGAGGATACGCCTCCCTTGGTTAATCATTGCACACAAATAGGGACCTTCTTCGGTTAAGCTTCGGACATAAATACGCGCTTTCCTTGGTTAAGCATTGCGCACAAAAATACGCATGCCTTAGTTAAGCGGCACACACGAACAGGCACTTCCTTCGGGTGTCAGCGCCGCACACCAAATAAACCTCTCTCTCGGTTAAGCGTTGCACACGAGTAAATGCCTCCCTCAGTTGAACGTCACAAACAAGTGCGTGCCTTCCCCGGTTAATCTTTGCACACAAAAAAACACTTCCTTCAGTTAAGCGTCGCATACAAATAAACGCCTCCCTCGGTTAAACGTTGCACACGAGTAAGCATCTTCGGTTAAGCGTCGCAGAAAACGAAATATCACCCTCGGTTAAGCGCCGCACTCAAATAAACACCTCCCTCGGTTAAGCGTCACGCACAAATAAGCATCTCCCCTGGTTAAACGTCGTACTCGAGTAAGCGTTTCCTTCGGCGCTTCCCTCGGTTAAGCACTCATACAAAAATACGCCTCGCTTGGTTAAGCACCACACACGAATAAGCGCCTCTCTCGGTTAAGCAACGCACACAAAAATACACCTCCCTCGGTTAAACGTCGCACTCGAGTAAGCGTTTCCCTCGGCGCTTCCCTTGGTTAATCATTCACACAAAAAATACGCCTCACTTGGTTAAGCACTACACACGAACAAGCGCCTCCCTCGGTTAAGCAACGCACACAAAAATACACCTCCCTTGGTTAAGCGTTGCACACGAGTAAGCGCCTCCTTCGGTAGATCTTTCAACACAATAAGCGTCTCCTTTGGTTAAGCGTTGCGCGCGAACAAGCACCTCTCGTTTATCATCGCACACGAGTAAGTGTCTCCTTCGGTTAAGCATCTAATTCGACTAAGTGCCTCTCTTGGTTAAGGGCCGTACACGAATAAGCGCCTCCCTTGGTTAAGTGCGGCACAGGAAAAAGCAACAAACACGCTCGACAGTAAAATTACTATAAGGTCCAATCTTCAGTTAATACCTCAGTGGGAAACAAAAATTTACTCAATTAATCAAGGATACTGGAAAATTATAATCAGTAACTGTAAATCGTTTTATTAAGCCATAAATTACGAATTTAATCATATAGTAGCTGCAATGCAAACTACGCAGTCTGATATGTTGGCATAAATGTTCCAAACCAATGTCCTAAACTAACTCGGTATAAACAAGTCGAGTCGCACAAGAAAGACTCCAAGAAAGACTGACAAAGAGCTCGTCGCCTAAAGGATTGCTCGCACCTTTGGCGCTGCCTATTTGTCTTTTGTAAACTGTCAATGGCCTTTGTAACAGTCCATGTCATTTCCAACAATAATCGGGTCTATGTGTAACATGTATACAGTAAAAAGTTGATGAACAGCAGCCAATTGAGTTGTTGACTTTGTGGTAGTGCTTGAGACTGGAAGGCTAGCAGTTTCTGGTTCTATACTGGTCATTACTTCTATCTTCGATTGATTCAGTTACTAACTTCTTTTTATTTAATTTTATCTTTTAGAGATTTGGTTAGTCTTCCGCACGAAGACGGCAATGGACTGTTCTTGGAAGTCGTATTGGCTGTTACAAATGGCATCGACCGTTAATGAAAGGGAAAATTGGTTCGGCGTTCATTGCTCTCGCTTCAAACAAGCTTTCATCTCTTTTTCCTTGGATTGTCTCGACCCGTGTGATGTGTAAGTTGTCATATAGTAAGTTTTTCTTACTAAGCAAAATTGAAGTAACATTTGTGATTGGAAATCTTATTTGACACACGTTTTTAGGGTCAGGGTCTGAAGAGGAATAACGGAATAAGAATAACGGAAATTTTGTAGTTGGAATAATGGAATAATGCCCCTTTTTTTGGGGGAAATAATATTATAATGCTGTTTGGGCGGGAATATTTTTTTTATATTCGTACGGAATAATGAGTTTTTTGACTGGAATAATGGAATAACGAAAATTTCGAGCTGGAATAATGAACACCCCATTATTCCTCTTCAGTCCCCGATTAGGGTATTGATAATTAAAATTACTGAACAAGTGTAATGACAACTTCAATCCCGCGCAAATAACCAACCTGTCGTTTGTAAACCATATTTAGGAAAGAATAATATCATTGGTCTTACAAATAAATAATGACTTACTTTTATTTGAAACGAAACTCTCATTGGGGGCGGATCCAGGATTTTAGCAAGAGGGGAGTTTGAAATGATTTGAGGGGGCCTTGTTTCATTACAATTCACAAAAAGTGTACTACCGCTTGCATCAAAATGTAGTGCATTTTTTCCGCAGGTTTAGGGTCTTCGATTGTGCGATATGAGCCCCTCCGTTGGATCTGCCACATCTTCGTCTTTACTTTGACGTGAGTTGGAAGAAACGATACTTGTTGCAATTAACACATATGATACATAACTCCCATGTAAAATTTAAAGTTTACCAAACAAGTATATATCAGAATATTAATATGGATAGAATCTGACGTCATTGCTGGGCCACCCGTTATCAAATGATCTGGTGCCTCGCCTCCACAAGTCAACGCTAGAAGAAAAAGGCACAATGGTCCCACGTTGGTTGGTGAACTCTGTATCTGTATGGCAGGTAGAACACTTGGGTCGACCGTAAAGTACACGGTTGCCAGTCGTGTGGAATGCGGATTGTACTGATGTTTGGTAGTGATTGTTGCATTGCAAAGGACTCTCGCAATAAGGAAGCATTTTCGGATTGTCACCCGTTGCATTATACAGAAAAGTAGGGAATGTCACTGACGGATTCTGACAGAGTGATGAAATAGCAGGCAAAGTGTCTGGCAGAGGTAATGATAACGTGCTAAGACTTGTGGTTGGGTAGATGATGCTGGGAGGAAGTGGTTGGGCAGTGCTGACTTTCTTGACGGATTTCTCTTTGCTGTTATCCATACTTTCAGGCTCATTATTGTTTCCACTTGGTGATGCTTCAACCTCAGCCGGTTTGTTGTTATTTTCTTGTTTACGATATTTTGCACGTCTATTTTTAAACCAAACCTAAAAAGGAAAAAAGATATGTATTTTTTTATCAGTCAAATTACAGAAAAGGATGTAGCTTGAAATCAAACGCTGCGTGCTCAACAAATCTTTCTGTTTAATAATGATTTTTATCATGCATTTTAGGACAAACTTATTTATCAATTTACTTTTAAAGCTCCTTTGCTGAATTAACTTAAGTTTAGTAAAGCAAAGTACAAAATATTTTGTGTCGCTGTCACCATTAGTTTCACACATTAAAGGTGACCGGGCTTTTGTTGGAACATTAACTTCAAGAAATCAAGAAAGCCCATCAACGCGTTTCAGACATGTTTATGTCAACTAAACAATTGAATTTTCTTTAAATTACTTTTTATTTTTTGTTTTGTATTTTGTTACTCTTCTTTAAAACAAAAATTCATGTACCATGTTAAAAAGCTCCTCTATTGATATTTTGTTTCCCTTGGTTGGAAACAGTTTTAAGCTTCCTGTAAATTCGTTTTTCTGAACGAAATTTCCAAGACAAGAGATGTTAACATCAAAAAGTGCTAAAACTTTAAGCTGTACTACTGAAGAGAGCAACACAAAAACTAACCGAAATTACAAACCCTTTTATTAGAAGATCAAGTCGAAAATGTTAACAACCAACATATTTTTGATGAAGTTGTAAAACTTTACTGTAAAACACATTCCAATACGATAGCCTTTCGATTAGTGCCAGGTGGAACAACGCTTAAATCTATTTTTACTGTAAAAATGAGCTACCTAGCTACTTATATGTGAAGTGGGGTGAGAAGTGAGATGTTGGTCTTTTATGAGAGGAGTTGTACTTATCGTGTCATAATAATAACAATATAACAAAGAAAACAATAACGATAAAGATAGTTATAAAGATAATGATAAAGCTAAAGCTAAATATAAGTATAAGGAAAAGGATTAGGAAATATAAGTATAAGAATATGGTAGTGGTAATGATGATGATAATGATAGTGATAACGATAATAATAGTAATAATAATAATAATGAATGCATTTATTTAAACAAAAAGCAAGGCTGATGTGGTCATGCATAAGTTCAAACTTAATGTTAACTAAATAAATAACTAAAGTTAGCTACTTATAAATTACTAAAAATATTTATACTAAAACGACATGTGACAAGTATGTAATGTTCTTCACCTGTACTCTGGCCTCTGGGAGATTTGTATATGCAGCGAGTTGTTCCCTCATGACAACATCTGGGTAGTGGGTTTTGGAGAAAGTTTCCTCCAACACTCGTAGTTGGTGATGGGAGAACGCAGTTCTCGTGCGTCGGTGTTTACCGCGATTGGAACCATAATGCACTTCGAGAATGATATCTGTGGTTTAAGAACATGTTACGTGTCTCATTAAGGACTAAGTTTAAATGAGTTCTCTTAATGCATTAAGGTTATTATTTTGTCGCTACTATTGTTGTTACCCCCGTTTTCATGCTTAATTCGTGTACCTTTAACTCGTACGATATACTTCATTTCGTACTTTTGTACGAATACAGAGCATACATGTAACACAACATTACACAAGAACAGACAGGACAAGACAACATAAGACAACACAACAAAACGTTGATCAGCACAGATAACTTAACAACACAGCATAACAACACAGCATTGCAAAACACAACACAACACGACACAATACAGTACAACGCAACGCAACGCAGCACAACACAACGCAATACAACGCAGTACGACACGACACTACACAACACAATGCTCACAACACACTGCAACACAGTATAGCACAACACTACACAGCGCAGCACACTACACAGCACAGCACACAACACAACGCAGTCATAGCACAAACGTCTGGAGACAGTATAATACAGTAACCTATAAAACATAGTGCAGAACAATGCAGTACATTTCAGTTCAGCATAAAACAAACAGTACAGTGCAATACAATATAATGCAATATAATGCAGTATAATGTGTATGGCTCAGACTAATACCTAGCAACATTCATCTCCTCCTTTCCAGCCCCCTAGTGACCTTGATCTCTTTTATGCAATTTTTTTTGTTGCCCCCTCCCCCATTACTTCTCCCTTTAGCACTTGCTAAAATAATAAGATAATTAAATACTTTGGCGGATATCTAGTTAGCGGAAACGCAAATTTTCGAAAATATCTGAAGCTTCAACTGCAACTAAAAGGAGGCTTACATTTGAAGGAATTTTTATTTGTACAGTTAATTTTTCGTTATTCTGTTTTTCTTCTAAGTATTTAGTATCAGAATTTATGTAGATTTCTCTCTCAGCAAATTTGTAGCAAGAGTTTGTGAAAAGACGAACTGAAATTTCTCTTGCTGCCAAATAGTTGCAAGAGTTTGTCAAAACACATACTGAAATTTGTTACAAAATTAAATGGCACAATGCATGGTTTTTAAATGTGAAGTGCTGTGAATTTATATCACAAAACGCAAAGAATGTTGTCACAAAACTTTAAAATACAAAGCGATGCAGTATAACAATACAAGCTTTATTATAAATGCTCAAATATATCTCGTATCATATCATGTAGTATTACAGGGTTCCTCAAAACACAAAACCAGAAATGGAATCTTTTATGAGATGATAACAACAAAGTTTGAACACTTAAGAGTTTCATGGTAAACAAGATTGCACTTTTGGGAAAATACACTGTTGTTGAGTAAGCTTCAAGGTTAAATTGACG
>JANRMR010173967.1:0-12198 GCA_025434825.1 Bergia sp. 'catenularis' | reverse complement strand
ATCTATCTATCTATCTATCTATCTATCTATCTATCTATCTATCTATCTATCTATCTATCTATCTATCTATCTATCTCATATTTTCATCCATCCATTAATCTGTCCATCCTTCCACCATGAAGTAATATCCACACATGCATTCTTCAATTCACTTACTCATCTTTCCGTCCTTCCATCCACCAATGCAACTCTTCACCCATATTTTCAGATCGTTCGTTCATCCATCTCCATGTTTTATATCAAGACCTATTTCCTTCCATCTACTGTTAAAGTCAAGATCTGTGGATTTTCTCTGCAGAATACGCGTATACAGTTGGAAGAAGCTACGGCCTCTAGTATATCTCAGCTACCACACAGACACTGTCAACGCTCTGGACTTCTCTGAAGCTCGTCTACCTTTGGGAAGGCACACTGAGGGCTCACTAATGGCTGCCGGCTCAAAGGATTCGAGGATCAGTTTGTGGGACTTGTACAACGACTGAAGAACTGGAAAATGACAGTTTTATTTATTGAAAAGCAAATGATGTTGGAAATCGAGAAAACATCCAGTTAGTTGATCCCGCGAGACATAATACAGCAGACAAGAAAGTATGGTATGTTATCAAAGAGAGACCGGGTTTCAACAAAATAATAATCTGGCACACTGAAGCTCCAAATACTTACCATAATCTAAATCACGTCAAAATGAAGTTAAACGTTGGTTGTGCCATTCCGTTCTTGCCAGTGGCTGGCATATTGGTTCTGAGGTGAATTGTGTTTGTTAAGAAGACAAAGAGTTCTTTACTACATTTTTGTTGTTCAGTGTGTAACAGCCAGTCCAAGGTACGGTCAAACGATCAGGCAGAAGTATCCGTAATTGGTTCAGCTAATAACATCTAGCAGGTAGGTTAACGGCTACATAAATGAAAAGGAGGAAGAGGGATAGAAAGGGAACGAAACGGAACGGAAATAAGGAGAGAATTGAATGGAAAGAAAGATGTAGCAGGAGAAGGAAAATGTGTAAGCAATGAAGCAGTGAAAAAGGAACGGAAAGGGTGAAAAGGGAAATAAATACAAAATTTTATTCACATTGATGAACAAGACAATACACGAAGGAGCAACTTGTTTTAAATCGTGGCGAACTTTTACCTATATAATATTTAATCTTTTATGTTTTGAAGCGTATAGCAGATAATTCAAAGATATTTATTTCGAAAATTTAAATCTAAGTGCTAACTCGTGTTCCTTTCTTCGTACATCACAAAGTTTATCACAGTGTTAACGAAATCACAATAACACTTGTGCACTGAAGTTATCCAATTTAAAAAGACTCGTGAATAATTCCCTTCCTGTCTAGCTTCGTTCTCCTGCTCTTCTCCTAGGCGTTTACGAATCCAAGATGGCGGACAAAATCAGAACTGCCACGAAAATCTTCAACTATACTTGACTCGTAAGTACCTGGCAGAAAAAACCTAGGAACGACATTGGATCAAGATTCTAGTCCTCTGAATTACACTCATCTGCGTCAAACAATTTACCAAACTGTTATTTCCGGATTCTTTCAGAAAGCCGGAGCTTTAAAGAATGTTCTTTGTGACCCCGATAATAGTATAAGTGTCACATTTTATGAAATAGTATTCTTTATAGTTTTCAATTTTGTTTTTGTTGTTGATATAGTATTGATACTTTGTCTTACTTTTAGACATTTTTTGGAGTTTCTTACGAAATTACTAAACGTTTTCGACATTTTAAGGTATATTTCTGAGTTGCATTTCAATATTCCCATGAACGTTAATTTTAAGTCGATTCTTGGTGCGAAACAATACGACACGTGACATGTATGAAGTTTTGCACAAAGCCTCGACTTCAAGTTTATAACTGATCAGTCGCTCTACTCTAATACGGTTGACCCTCGAAAGAGAGTTTCAGACTCTTTCTTTGTAAATAGAGTTTCAGATATTTTATTCATCTAATGTTTTAGTGATATTGTAGATGAACAGCCATACATTTTATGGAAACGCTATAATAAAGTTGTTACTATTATTGTCATCATCGTCATATCTAATTGCTTTACGCTGTGGCAAATCTTCAGTCACCCAATTTCCCAAATGAAGTGGGTGGTAAGCAAAGGTCCCTTGGGTCTCCTTTCCCTGTACTATTTAGGTCTCAAGTACTTTTCTCAAAATCCTTACTGTCCCCAACAATATAACCCGATTCTTAATGTGATCCCAAGTTTTTTCCCACAGTTTTGATAGTTTTTAGATTCAGCTTGGGTGTAAGACCTCAATCTCGTCTAATAATCAAAGCTTTGTTCATATAATTACTAGCGTAATAGAAGTGTGCTTTGTATGGTTGGTTCTTAACGGTTCTTAAAAATTTTCCTTTTGCAGTTATTGGTGCGTTACGTGAATAAAACTTGTATCGATATCATGTAAGCACCTCCTCAGTTTATCCTAGCAACTTACATTACTACACACTTTTTCGGTTCGTCTGACAGCGACTGAAGATGCTTCAGCTCATCTGCTACTTGGACAACTTCGGGTTCTTCGGAACCCAAAGATTTTTGTAAAAGTGACAATGCTTGTGCCAAGTGTTTCTTTGCGAGTTCGTTCTCGTTGAGATTTCTGTAGACGACGCCAAGATTATGGTGAATTAGAGCAACCATATGACTGTCGGCACTGCAAACCTGGCTAACTGCCAGTGCTTTTTCAAGATATTCCTTCGAGTCTTTATAGTCGCTCTTCTCCAGATGAACAATGCCAAGCTTGAACAAACTATCAGCAGTAGTCGGATCATTTTCTCCGTGAACCTTCTGTGTGATCTCAAGGGCTTCTCTAAAGCACACAATAGCTTCCTCGTACTCTTTAAGAGCCTGATGAACAAGGGCGAGGCTGTCAAACGTGTAACCCACTATCGGGTGATCGCTATCTTGAATCATCTGTCTCGCTGCTAACGCCCGGCTGAGATAGTCTCTCGAGAGCTCGTACTCACCGAGGCATTGATGTACCAGCCCAAGGTTGTGTAGACTGCTCGCAACATCGAGGGGGTCACTTTCGCTGCTTTGTTCCCTGATAGAGAGCGCTACTTGATGGTACTGCTTGGCCCCAACATATTCACCTTGGAGCATGAAAATAATTCCAAGGTTGTTAAAGCTGTCGGCTACAGTTGGATGATCGCAGCCATGAAGTCTCTGTTTCATCTCTAACGCAGTCAGGTGATACTGCTCCGCCTTGTTATATTCCTTGAGTGCAAGGTAGTCAGCGGCTAAATTATACAAGCTTGATGCAATTGTTGCGTGATCTTTACTGTAAAGCTTTTGTCTGATTGCCAGTGCTTGTTCATGACTTACCCTTGCTGCGTTGTTCTGCTTCAGTTCATGCAACAGACAACCTAAGTTGTCAAAACACGCAGCCACACAGGCGTGGTCACAGCCATATAATCCCTGGCGGATAGCTAACGCTCTCTTGTAGCATTCCATCGCTGCATCGTGCTCAAAAAGACGGTGGTGAGCAATACCGAGTGCGAAAAAACTATCAGCAACCAAGGGGTGATTTTGACCGTAAATGCTCAGCCTGATATCCATTGCTCTCTTGTGACATTTCTTTGCTGCGCAGTATTCCGCAAGTTTATTGTGAATGTTTCCAAGATTGTGCAAACCGTTTGCAACAGTGTCATGATCATTACAGTGAACTTTTTCCATGATGGCAAGAGACTCTTCTTGACACGTCTTTGCAGCATCGTACTCGTCGAGATCTTCATGAACAACGCCGAGATTTCCCAAGCAGTCTGCAACGACGGGGTGATCTGTACCATAAACTCTCTGATTGATGGAGAGTGCTTTAACAAGGTACTCTTTTGCGGTCTGATAGTTGGTAAGAGCACGGGATATAAGACCGAGATTACTTAAACTAACAGCAAAGTCTGGAGTACTTTCGCAACAGACTTTTTGCCTGATAGCGAGAGCCTCTTCGTACAGTTCCTTTGCAGCGCCATGTTTACCAACTATTTGTTGAATTGTTCCGAGGTGATCTAGACTGCTCGCCACGCTAGGGTGATCATGATTGTAAGTCTTCTGTTTTATAGAAAGTGCTTCTTCGAGGCATGACTGTGCTTCTTCAAGGTCGGCAAGTTCGCGGTAAACGATTCCAAGTCCTTCCAGACAGATGGCAACCTTGGGGTGTTCGGGGCCGTAGAGATTTTTTCTGATCCTTAGAGCCTCCTTGAAGCACTCTTTTGCCAGACAATAATCGTCGACGGCAAGATAAACAGCTCCAAGGTTGTACAAGCTTCGGGCAACGGCAGGATGATCTCTTCCGTGGACTTTTTCCACGATTTCAAGTGCGCGCTGGTGAAATGTCTTCGCAGTTTCATAATCCGCAAGATCTTCCTCAATGACGCCCAGGTTACTTAAAGACTTGGCAATAGCCGGATGGTCATCGGGATACACTGTCTGTCGGATGGCCAGCGCCTGCTCGTAACATACTTTCGCTGCGTGAAAATCCGCAACAGCTTGGTGAACGGTGCCAAGATTGTCCAGGCTATTAGCTACACCTGGGTAGTTGACCTCATGGGCTTGCCGCCTTATATTTAGTGCCTCTTGGTGATTTTTCTTCGCTGCGTCGTACTTTGCAAGGCACTTGTAAACGCTACCAATGTTATCTAAAACATCAGCAACTTTGGGATGGTTTTTGCCATACGTATTCCTCCGGATTGCCAGCGACTCTTCGTAACACTGTACAGCTGAGACATACTCTGCACATTCATTGTAGGCGTTTCCAAGGTTATTTAAACTGTCAGAAACACTAAGGTCTTCAGCTCCCTCATTAACTGTGCGAAGAATGTCTAGTGCTTCGCTGTGACATTGTTTTGAATTTTCGTATTGAGCTAAGTGGTGATAAACATTGCCCAAATTTGTCAAACTTTCTGCAACACATTGGTGAAAGGGGCCAAAGATTTGTTTTCGGGTGTCTAAGCACTGCTTGTAGCAGTCTGCAGCCTTCTTGTGTTCAGCTAAATCGAGACAAACGTTTCCAAGATCGTTGAAACCTTTTGCTATAAGTGTGCTCCTATTGTCATTGGTCTCTTTTTGGTAGAGTTTCAGCGCCCTTTCGTACATTTGTTTTGCCTCCTTCAACTTGGAGACATTTCTGTATGCATCACCGAGTAGGGACGAAATTGTGGCTACTTGTGATCGTTCACTGTTTGCCCCAGAATTTCCAGCAAGATATTTAGCAATTTCTAACGCTTTGACAACACTGTTTGATGCATCGCGGAAGTTGCACGTGTTTCCAATGACTTTCAAACTTTCAATGACATTACAATTTGTCCACTGTTCCTCTGCAAACCCTCGGCCAACCGACCAACATACATCGACATGTTCTGCAAGAACAGTGAGATGTGGACATAGCTTCTCTGTGGCTCTGCAGTTGTTCGTATTGTGATTAACATCATGGTCTAAACGATGTGCAAAGGACGAAATGAGAGATGTGATCTTGATGACATATTGCTCTATATCCAGAATGGGAAATACATCCATACGAATTACATCGTGAACAACTTCGTGCACTCGAATCTCAGTTGAATCAGAATCCAGACTTACAATTAAGGGTGATGTGGTGACTTGATTTGGTTCGATGGTTCGATGATCGACTCCCAAAGTGGCTGCAACGTATTTCACTACATAGTCAAGTAGTAATGGCTCAGGTGCCATAAACGAAATGAATTGATAAACATGTTTCAGCACTGTGTGTCTCTTGGATTCTTCTTCCACAAGTAGGGTTATGGCTGCTTTTGTTGCCTCGGGATAAGCTGCTGCACATTTATCGTTGATCGCTTCCTCTTTTGTCTTCTTTTTACGTTCTTGAAGCACTTGCAAATAATTTTTCCATGTGTAGTAAGTTCTGTTTTTGGTCATATTTTGCATAAACACTGCTGCACAGGCCAAGGCCAAAGGATGGTATTCCAACAACTTCGCTACTTGCAGTTTGATTTCTCTGTCGCCCGTTAAAGTTGAAACATTTGAAAGAAGATTATCAGCAACATCAGGTTGCATCCCCTGGTTGATCGAGAAGTGACAACTGTTAACATTTCCCGTAGGAAGCAGTTGAGGATCTCGCATCGTGACCAAAAGCTGTCCCTGACCCCACTCTTTGGAACCAGGCTGTGGAAGAAACTCGCTCACCGAATTCACGTCAGTAACATTGTCCACAATTATCAGCCATGACGAGTATTGCAGAACATGTGGAATAACGAGGTTCCTGAAACACGCTAGTTTTTCTTTTATCTTTAGCTGTTTTGATTCAAGAACTCTTGAAATTGTGTGTTGGGGACATCCTAACCGTCGAGAAAAGATGATGTAAGACTGCAGAAGAGCATCAAGATGTTCTGAGTTCAATGTCATTACAAAAACTGCTTTTGAAGAACTTTTGAGTTTGTTTGATATAAATTGCTGTCCAATTTCCCGAGCAATGTGACTTTTTCCTGAACCAGCACCTCCCGATACGAAAACAGCAGTGATTTCGTCCCGATTTGATCTTGCCAACTTATCTAATGCTGCAAATATTTTCTTCTCTAAATTTGACCTTCGGATTGTCTTGTGGTTTGGCTTAGGAGGGAGAATGACGAATGACTGGAAATCTACAAGTGGCTGAGCAGAAGATTCTTCCTGTACCTCAGTGAGTCGCTGCTGAAATGCTTCATATGCTGCTCTCCCTTCTTTATATTTCGTTTCTAGAGTGTACATCTCCATTGAAGGAAAATTTGTTTTGATTTTTATGTCTTCGATTGGCTTTGTAGCAAGTCCTAAAGCAGCAAGTGCAACGACAAGACCCTGCACCGTGCTTTCGAAAACGTTGTCAGTCATTCTACCATTAGGTACTTGTTCGTTGACCTTTCTTTGAAATTCCCGTATGCTCATTACATTAGATTTAACTTGAGGGCTAAGACATGCCCCAATACTCGTGGAGTCAAGAATACAAAACAGTAAACAATTGCAGTCCCACTCATCAGTGTTACCTTTCGTGATCATTGACAGTGGTTCAAGAGCAAGCTTTCGCTGATTTTCTAATGACTCACCGCTGTAAAACTCAATTCCATTCTTAGCTATGTCCAGCCACGGACCGTGAGAGACTTGGTAGTGAACGTTCCACTCTTGTTTGAAGACAGACCTCAGAGCATCTGGGACTATCGATGTCGCAACATGACATACTTTTAAAAAGTTGAGTCTCTCGTTGGAGAAGTCTTCAGTAGTAGTCATTTCGCTCACCTTAAATTAGAAGTAGCGCAATTAGAAAGAATAACGGCAAGTTCCGAATAACTTCAATTTCATGCTCGCTATCCAAATGCTAACTTAATTTTTTGGACCTAGAGAAAGAGTGCTTATTAGAGACAGGGCGCTTAGTGGGGCGGTTTTGTAAATTTTGACGTCCTTAATACGAATATGACTTGTAAGACGTTTAAGACAATAAACTGTAAGAAGCTCAAAAACGTTTATCAATGAATTATAACTACAATGAAAACGACAATGAGTTGCTTCCAGTGTTGGGTAGGGTGGGAGAGCGCGGTTTTCTAACAAAAGCGCTTATTCGAAACAGTGGAAACGTTAAATGGAATTGGAAAACTACCATATTTGGAGTCGTTATTGAAGCGTCATCAGGCACAAATGACTAAAACATACAGTTAGTTACACACAGAGAAGCATCAACCTTGCTTTAGTAACTCTTTTCAAAGCCGTTCGATTGCCTCTGGACCTAAGTTGATTTCTTTCGTTAGAGAATCACTCTGATTTTCCATTAAGCCAGTTCACCCACGGAAATTTAATGTTTTGCTACTTTGCCAAGGATCTTCTCATTTCCCAGACCAACACGTTTTGAGAGTCAGCTTAGAGGTCGAGAACAAGAAATGCATTTCCTTGCAGTCATATCAAGTTTGTAAATGTTTGCTTTTGAGAATAGCACAATGCTGCGACACCATGTCTACAACTCAACGTATTTCCGCTTTCGGAAAGTTGCTAATTATATAAATAGCTAACTAATCAACTCAACCACAAAACTACCGCATCCGGTTATTGTCACAAGCTTAATGGAATATCAATAAGTGACTCACACAAAAGCTTACTCCCGGAAACTATTAATACTGTCACGTATTAAACTCCATAATTATATTGCCCTCGGAACATAAACAAACCACATTAGTTTTGGGGTTCCTTTCATAAATTCCCATGACGATGTAAAAGCATTTTAGGGTTCGTACGGATCATGAAAAAACCTGGAAAGCCGTAAAACTTTCAAGGCCTGGGAAACCTGAAAATCAAAATTGGTTGAAAGTCGTGGAAAATTAGATCTGTGTGCCAGTAAACGAAATGAGGCTTTATCGTCAATTCATTGCAAACCGCTTCATAATTCATCAGTTCTAGGAACGTTTTAGAATTTTTTCTCATCAACTATCATTGAAAAGTCAGTACTGCGTAGCTACCTCTAGGCAAAAAGGCATTTGCCTACACAAAATTTTGAGCCAAAAAAATCTCCGTTTTACGTCTGGGAGAAAGGTAAAATGCCGCTGCCTTCAACCCATCTCGACTAGATAGCCCCTCGCTTCACTTTGCTGTTTTTGCCTACACTTGAAAGTGGGCCCGGCTACGCCACTGAAAGTCATCACCAGTGAAATTTCAGAATATCTAAATAATGTGTTCGTAGACTGCAACAACACTCGCAGGACAAAAAAACGGTCTTTCTTTTCTTGACTTTCGTGTAAAGAACATAAATATCTCTGGTTCGATAAGTTACAAGGGCTTGACTATGAAGTGCCGGGCACCAACAAACGACATAATTCTGATATTTTAGAAATACCTAGCTTCCAGTGCGTCAATTCAGTATTCAAAGTTCTAGAAATACCAGTTTAGTTTTATTCCCATTTTTTGTTTCAAAATTTTACCTATATCTTATGAATTAATACATATCTTTTACGTATCGGACATTAGTAATGTTGCTTAAAGTTACTGGCGATGTGTAGCTAATGGCAAAATGTCGACGTACTGTTTTACATATTTAGTTATCGTTTTAGGTAGGTTAGATTAATTTCCGGGAACCTCAGTTTGAACTATTTACTGATTTAGTAATAGTATATCCATATGTTTTGCTTTTCTCTTTCAAACGGACAAACGTGAATAGTTTTTTCCAAAAATTGACCATATTGATCTGATGAAGGAGTTAGAATAGTTTGTTTTAAGTCTAACTCAGACTACTCTAATCCGCTACATATGATGTTGCCAGCTTACAGAACGAATAGGCGCCTTAAGGCTGTCTACGTCACAATAAATAAATAGCAAGATTGCCAAGAAAAGGAAACTGGTTACCAAATACGGAACTATAATGCTTGTGGTAATATTTTTTCAGTTTCAATTCCATTTCAATAACCAGATAACAAACAAAATTAAGACAAAATATTGAACGACAAAACTTTTAGTTGGCCATTATAGTTCAGCAAGAATGATAGCTTGATATGATTGTAAATTTAACGTTTAAATCAAGTTTGTCGCTGAAATTATAGCGTGTCTATAATACAGCAGCAGATAGTTACAATGTTTTCCTAGTGTTTTGCTGTTGTCGTTCATTCGATTTCTGACAAATGGTTACCGGGCTGTCAGGAATAAAATATACTGGTGTGCGAGTACGTCTAAAACAAATAGCGGTTTCAATTTACAGATCTATCTGGAGAGACACCTACCTCAAATTTTAACTCGATCGTTTCAACTTTTGCTTGAAGTAGTTCGGCTGTACTTGCTGACGTTCGCGAGCTCAAGTTGTATCCTTCTAAAACGTGACTGTTGTCGCTAATTTATGCTTATAGGACCAACATGAGTTATGACACGAATATTTTAAATGGTGATATTAACCTCTTATGGTGTAACTCCAAATTTGGTAAGAATTTGATAATATTCTTTTAAAACAGAAAGGAAGTTCGCTCTGTTGATTCTTTTGTTCCTCACAAAACGCAGCCAGAAATGTCCGACATGTTTACGGATTCGAAGGAGTTTGCTTTTAGGCTTGGTACTGAAACAGGAAAAATTATCAGAGCGTCAGGTTAGAAACTGATATTAGATTTAGAGTAATATGTTAACTAGTTTTTTCCTGTAGATATTAAAATGCTTTCTACTACTGAAGAGACACATAATGTTTACTGTTATAACTTTTTTTATATTTATAATCTATCTATATTATCAAAATTGTTACTGTTTTAAAAATGGCTTTGGCAATATACATTGTAATATTGTAAAATGCTAATAAAGCTTTTGTGACCCGAACCTGAATCTGAACCGTATCAAAATGCTTTGTTTGTAACAAGTTTTTGAGGATTCGTTCCCAACAGTTCTTAGTCTTTCAAAGTTGTGTCGGACGGGAAAAGCAATCATAAAGACATAATTAACTATATAAGCGGGTTAAAGCTATAAAATTTATCTTTAACTTAAGTTGGAAAAATTAGAGATTTGTCACCTTTTCTTTAGCAGTATTTTGAAAATTTGGTGAAGTCCCTCGGAAACGAAGAAATAATATGTGTTAATGGCGAAATATTTTGAATGATGGCAAGCGATAGTGGACGAGCTAGCAACACAATTCTAAAAATTGATTGCAACGTGGATTGAAAGCTGCCATGCGGCAAAATGGGCTGAATTTCAACAAGTAACAGGTTTTCTACTGTACCAGGGCTTAAATAAAAGAAATTAACAGAAATAACGGCTCACATTGTTATTTTAAAAGTTGTTCAGTAATGGTTAACAATACAAACAGCTGAATTGTGTAAGGTACCGGTAAACAAATATAGCGCTAGGATAAGATTTAAAATTGTGTTAGATCTACTTCATAAACGTGACATTATTTGGGCACTTTTACCGTAAACGCTCTATCAACCACCCAAAACATTGATTTGGATTTTTAGGTTCGCCGGAGAAAAAAATGTTCTAAATAACAGTGTTGTGTGTCATTAAAAAAATGAGTACAAACTCAGTCCGATGCTTATTAGATTTTAAAAAATAGTCCAATCCTAGCAAGTAGATGTAGTTACGTTGTTTTGTTGGTCGGCATTGCAAAATTAGGCATTTATGGCAGATCGAGTGGGAAAACGGTCTCGCTTTTCTGGACTTCTGTGTTCAGGATAATCTATGGTTTGTTAAGTAAATATCTCGGTGATAGACGAGCTCTATTGTAGTCACAGAAAACATCAAATGTCAGAAGACAAGTATATAGATCTAAGATTTTACATATACATAATTATAGTTACTTCAGTATAGTTAGGATTAATTGTAGTTTTAACTAGCAGATGTATAGCTACTACATAGAGAGGCTGCTAATAAACCTTTATTATTATTATTATTATTATCCATCACAGTAAATGAGAAATCCATTATCATTATCATTATCATTATTATTGTCATTGTCATTATTATTATTAGACTTTAAAGGATGACAGTTTAGGGATAATGCTTTGATAAGCCGAAGAAACTGATCAGCTATGCTATGCTGATTTTTGTTTCATCAGAAGTTTGAGGGCCACGATAGCAAAATTAAAGATTCAAAACGCGAACTTTGACGTATGCTTTGTAAATACAAAAGTACATTATAAAACATCATATCAAAGGCCGTTTTTCCTCTGTGCTTGTACCCCTTGATGTATTCCGGGACAAGTTGGAATAACAACTGCGCATGCGTAAGTTGTGGTAAGAGACAGGCGCTGATCGATATTAAAATTTTGCAGCTCAACCTCGTTTCCAGGGGCGAGGGCTTTTCCCTAGCAAAATGGAAGGGTTGGAAAGGGATACCCGCCTCTCCATTTTGCTAAGGAAAAACCCTGGGGACGAGGTTGTCTGCAGCTAAGAGAAAGCAACCTGTAACTTTTTTCGACCAAAAAATTTCGCAGTTGACCTTTCGCAGTTAATTGACCTTTAACTTTTCACACTGTTCTTGCTTTTTGCGATTTCTGATTTTGATCGTGTCAAGGATCGTGCTTCTAAAAGTGCCATATTATGCTACTAGCAGTGCTCGAAGTTTTATCAAAGTATACCAAAATTATGCCTGCTTTTCAAAATGTGCTCAGAAAATGACAATGTTTCTGTGAAAAGGCGGATTCATTATGACGTCATTGTTTACAATTGCCTCATTAGCATAATACAGCATAAACTCAACTTTAAGATTCAAACAAAAAGTGTCCATAAATCGAAAACGGATG